>JANBQV010000065.1:0-78355 GCA_027577495.1 Coemansia sp. RSA 720 | reverse complement strand
ACCAGCGTGGCAGCGCAGGGCGAGGAACTCAGTGCAGAGAAAGCAGCGCTAGCAGCACTGACAGGCACGCCACAGCCGACTATTCTTGAGGAGGATGATATTCTGGCTCGCAAAGCTTCTGTCAAAAAGGGTGGGCAGCGGCCCAATGACCTGAACATTCTGATCCAGCGTATTGTGGATCAGCTCTAGGAATCGTTTTCTAGCGTTGGCTCTTGTAAACAGAAATTATTTCTTTCCTTGAATATTATAGCGCATCTGACAGCCGTTCATTTCCACAAGCCGAATCAGTTGTGTTAGTCTTTTAAAATATTTGTAACTAAACGTCCAAAACTAAGCAGACACATGTGGTGTTATTGACAAGTTCTTGCATGTGTCAAAGGGCGGCAGTGCATTACTGAGGCTGCTCGAAGGCAATGGGCTACCTGGCGTGGATGCACTGTCAACCATGTAACGCAGCCAAACTGTCTATTTGCGAGGATGTTTTAGCAGCCCTTACTTTATAATTTCAATGTTTGGTGAGAATGGAAATGTAAAAACTGTAAAAATTAATAATAATAGAAACACTTACATTGCCTGCTCATCAACTGCTGTACCCAAGGCTTGCACAATGTTGTTGCTCATTAGTTCAACCACAGTTGACTCGAGATGCCGTTTCGGGTCCTGCTTGCCTACATGACGGGTCTTTAGCTCCTCAGCCGTCAGTTTCTGTTCCTCCTGTACTGACTTTGTGTACGACTCGGCTAGCTTGAGCATCTTGGTTGCTGCAACCTGATTCCCTGAGCAATGGGTGTCAAAGCTGTCCAATGCCAGCCCATGTGACCACTGTTTCTTGTTGAGGTTAAGCAGCATCTTTTCTTCCAGCTGGTTCTTGCGGTAATCAATGGCAATCGAATAATAGTGACGGTTCAGCCCGTGGATCAGAGCCTGGATGCTTGGCTTGTGCAACTGGCCAATGTTTGACGTTGACTGGCGTGGTTCCATGCCTGACATGGCCGACGACGATTCAATGAGCCGGAACGCGTCAATGACCACTTTTCCCCGCACTGACTGGATCGGGTCAATTACAACAGCCACCGCACGGCTATTCAGCCGCTCAAACGCCTGCTGTGTGCCAATATCAACACTTGACAGCCAGCACCCAAACCCAGGATGCGAATGGTACCAGCCAACCACACTTTCGGCCCGCCCAGTTTGCTTGAGCATCTCCATCATGGCTGCCTGGTACGCCTCGTCAATGGCCTCTACAGACACGCCGGTGCCTGATTGCGGCATGGCAAACACGTCCACTACGCGGACGGTATAGTCGTCGACAAACTCGCCAAGCATCAGTCCCATTACCTCCATCGGCACGCCAGCCCGCCCGTGCTTGAGCATCTTTAGCAGTGCGAGCGACGAGATGTGGACGGTCTCGGAATTGTCGGCCAGTTGTGTCTCACTCAAATCGGCGCCTTGGCCGCCCATGCCCATATACTGTGGAAAGTCCATTTTTATTTGTGGATTGAGGTAATAGAAAAATAGACGTGTGCTGAAATGCGTTGAAAGCTGAATGCGAAATGCGAACAAGCACAGGTAGCTGTTACGTATGCTTGATCGAATCTCTAGAATGTGATTACCGCCTATTTGAGATTTATTAAGCCACACATCCGTTTTTGGTTTGCCATTATCCACAAAATAGATATCTGCATTTATACTTCTTGTCATCGGTATTCTGGTGCCCCACATGGCAACCACATTAACCTAGCACCATTATTGCCGAGCCATTGGCTAATATGACTAACTCGAGTCATATTAGCATTTATCAAATGATGATCATAAGCCGCATATAAGGAACTGCGTGGCTTATGAATGTTTCTCTTTTCTCTTTGGTTATTTTCGAATATACGTTTCTAACCCGTTGTTTCTAACAGGTATAACCACCACACTGTTGATTGCTGCTGTCGACTCCAAGCTTTACGTATTTGATGATTCGCTGTCAGATACTGGCCGATTAAAAGATATAACGCATGGAATTTTCCCACCAAAACCATATTGGAATGGGCGGTTTTCGTGCGGTCCCGTATGGAGTGAATATACTTCACTTTTACAGAAAACTGCACTAAAAAGCTACGCTGTAGCTGCTGCAACTGTTGCTGATACAGAGACCGAGCTATTTGGACTAATTCCTATGAGTATTCCCAGCACACACGATCAAATAATGACATTCGCAAGCGCCAAAGTTCCCAATATTGCTAATAGTACAGCAATTTTGGAAATTGGTGCCAATGATGTTATGAATGCAATTCCCGATATTTTGGACAACAAACTAAGCATTGGCTCGTTTGCTAAATCTCTGTCAAACAAGGTTGTGTCGCAGCTGCAAATGTTGAAGAGCGCTGGGTTCAAAAACATATTTGTTGCAAATATTCCACCGCTTGACAAAATCCCGCTTATGATTATGCAAAAACAAACCAAAGAAGCACGCACAATAGTTTCTGCATATAACCAACTGTTGCTGGCCAAGACATTTGTATGGGCCAAGGCGTCGAATATTAGCAACTTTGCGATACTGGATATGAACATATTTTTGCAGACTGCACTGTCAAAGACTGTGACAAAGGCGTTGAGCATTTCTGATACTACAAACTCATGTGTCGGTGGGGAGATTCTAGAGTTGCTGACTGGCAGTAGCTCGTGGGCTTCTTTGCTTGACTCGGATTTTAATATAAAAGAGGCCATTATCTGCTCGGATCCACAAGCACACTTTTTCTGGGATCCGCTGCACCCAGCTGACCGAGTTCACCGGCTATTCGGTTATTATGTTAATGCTGTTATAACTGAACGCATACGTGAAAACACAGTCACTCTATCTGAAGACTTGCTTATTCAACTCATATCCAAGCACAAGCTCAACACTAATCCTTCTCGCCCGGCATCTCTTTCATAGTTGCAAAAATCAACCAATTTATATCAATACACAAAAGTACACTCACACATTTGTATTTTGCTAATTTAAATAGCTGTAATGTGCTACGTTCTGTTTTAAACAGCCATGAGGCTGGATATAAACAATGTGCAATCCCTTTTTAGCAAACACATGTGGAAGATCCGATTTGCCAACCAGGAATTAATGGCCGGCAGTTGTGTAGTATTTCAGGTGGCTCAAACAATCTCTCATTCTCCCGCAATGAGGTTTTGTTCATCAGTGGCCGAATCGTGATTTTGGCCAGCTTACCCTTGTTTGAGGCTTTTGTATATAAGCATGCTTCCAAAGGCACTCTGCTCTGTTCTATCCATACATTATTTTATTTTCTTCCCCGCTCATCAAGTTATACTGCTACAAAAGGTTAAACTCTGTTATTTACCTCAAAATGGTGTCAAACAACTACAGCATATGCAATAACCAGCTTCCCGGCTTTAAGCTAGCCGCTGTTGAAATCTGCCCGCGCTGCAGACGAGTAATAGATGTATGTGATTATATTAACCACATTATAATCTGCCCAAAGATAAACGAAGAGGTTATTCGCAAGTAAAAGTATATTGATGTAGCTTGATTTCTATGCAAATAAACATTTGATTCAGCTTTGTGCAAACACGCTCATGCAAACCAAACTTTTATTAATTGCTTTTTCATATGCGTTGCTCCGAGTTCGGTACCAGAAATGCACACACTGCATTTATATAAGATGTGCTGCCGGCTGCGGCGCAGGCTCTCAAATTGACACGCAAGTTGCCGAGTTGCAAAAAGCAACAGCTCTTTGTAAGAAAACTTTGGCGTACACTTTATTCATGTTTTCCATTTGCGGGATTGGCGATTTGACTGACAAAATTAATTCCTCTTGAACAATAGCCGAAACCGTGCTTGCAAAAATATAGGGGAAGGATGACGCAAGCACCAGAATCCGCTTTATCGGGTGACTTTATTGTTTGGATGTGTGCTGGAGGTTTTTTATTTTAATTCTTAAGGGAGGCGCAAGGAATCAGGCACGGGTGATAATTGACCAAGCGGGATGGGGAAAACGCTACATTGCATTAATTGTTGTCCTTGTTGTCAAGTATCCCAAAAAGTTATATTTGCTTTTCCTTTTGGGCAGTGTGCCGGACCGCGCTATTCGTGATGCTATATAAGCTTGACCAAAGGTGTCACTCACGTTATATTAAAGCCTTCCCTAGCTTTATATTCTGGCTTTTTCCTTTAGCAACCTGACGCCTACTTTTTCGCTGCGTGTACATTAATACTGGCTGTGACCTAAAATAATTCTGTGGTATAAAAAGTCTCTCTGCAGCCTTCTAGTAGCTAAGCTCAACAACCAAGCTCCAATACCGTTTCCTTTTTAAAAACAACACAAGCAGCGCGTAGAAGAATTCTAAAACATTTATTACTATTTCATTCAAACAAACTAGTAATATTATTACTCATGGGTATCCGGAAGGGCAATTCTCTACAGTTATCGCTTACTAGTGGTAAACACTACTACCAATGCCCTGCATGCAGCAAGTGGGTCCATAAAACTGATTATGACTTGCACAAACTGGGCTGTGAAATTGGCACGATTACCCTTGGCGGTCTATAGCTATTCGAGTTGATCAAAATATTGAGTCATTAATAAATTGCGTTTCATTTTTCACTGAGAAAAAGACTTGTGGCGCTGGGCAATTAACAAGTGTTATTTTTAAATATGCCCAATTATGCCGAAAATGGCAAATGCCCGCTGTCCCTGCACATCTGGGAGATCATATTTGCATAAAACAGCGACTGTGAAATGGGCATGCCACGTTTTGTATAAAAGCTTAAAATATACCCACCTGATTCTGCAGTACACAACTTTCTCTCTCGAATTATACATTTACTTTTTCTACAAAACCATCTTGGATAGTATATACAAAATGACGGCAAGCGGTTCGCAGCCATCAGCTTCGACGAACAATGACAATATTACCATTTGCTGTGAGTTCTGCAAAGAGTGGTTTTTCCGAAAGGATTATGTCAATCATCGCGGGCTCTGTCTACTGGCCACGGTGGATAGACTTCACCTCTAGTTTTTAGTTTACAACTGACATGGTGCCTTTGGCATGAAACCATGAGCTGGTATAAATACAAGTACTAAAAACTTTTATATTGCACTGTATGTACTTGGTATATGTATGCATAGTATTACCGAGCATTTGGAAACTTGCTTTTATATAGACTGTATTGCATAGCTGACCTAATAAACTTTATGTTTTACACTTACGCGTAGGGTTACCTCTACAAAATGGCATCTAGCAGAAATTGCATTTGGCGCGCAGATATTAACGTATAAAATATTGCCTTTTACATTCGACCAAGTGTATGTCAACAACAATTAAAGCTGTCTTATTTGCAGATTATATTTAATCTAAAGACTGGTAAATCAAAATTAGTTGTGGCCAACACCAATGTCAAAATGAAAATAGACAACCAAGCCACATGAGCTGCACGTGTCAAATTCTGTACTAGCACAACACTACGGAGTCTCCAGAACCGGTTCAAAACGGTGGCTCCAAAACTGGTTTTCCACAGGTGCATATTGCACATACCATTTTCGTTTTACGTACTCGATCGTCCGTGGGTCATGGGAGATTCATGCTGGGGTTGTGAGCCTCACTTGCCATTTACAGGTCACAAAAATTCTATTATTGTCAGTGCATTTCGCTTTGGGTGTGGATTTCAGGAGGAATTTTTATTGAAAAATACAAATTAAAAATTTACAAAAAATACTACCTGCTCACCAGCACTGCCCGTTGCTTGCTTGCCAGTTGCTGCTTACTGACTGCCAACCGCTGCTTAGACGTTGATTGCTTGCCAACCGCTATTTGTAACCTATCAGTAGTAATATACAAATAACACATCAATTAATGACATGAAATAGTTCTCTACATTAACCTAACTTTCTGCAAATGTAACAGCAATGGCAACAGTGGAAACAGTGGCAGTGACAGAAAGAAAAGAAGGAAAAAATAAAGAAAACAGAGGAGAGAGAAGGAAACAGCTGAGAGAGAAAGTGCAGCTTTTTATCCTGGCAAAAAATATTTGGGGGTGTTGGATGAGCTTTCCCACCACAAAGTTATTCAACACTCATTGGCTCTGCATTTTGTAGGCTGTAGTTTTCAGCCTGTGTGTGGACTTTAGATTTTTTAAAAGTTCAATTTCTGTGGTTATAACTGCATTTGTATTTCTTGCAGTGCTTATTCTGCCATTGTACTTTTATAGTTGTATTTTAATGGTGTATATTCAGCAGCTATAGCAGCAATTCTCCCAGCAAGTATCATTAAATAAACATTCAAGTGTAAGCTAAATGTTTTATAATACTTTTAACCAACCAAGCACCTGTTGACTGGGTTGCTGGTTCTAATATATATTATATGCTTTTCACTTTTATATTAACCATGTATTGTTGGTTATACACAATTCGCCAGTAAAACAACAACAACCATACTAGTTGTATTTATTAAAATATACACAATATTATTACACTATGCTTCTACTAGCCAATGTATATAGCATTTCACCAGAATAAATATAAATCTTTTAATTTTATCAAGCAATTAAATATGTTTACTCTGCCAAACATTCTCTATTAGATACATCAGCAATAGATGTATAGTTTAAACATATTCTAGAAACATTACACATTGTATAATCATTAGCTAGGAATACAACATATTAACAGGACAAGGGGCTATTTTATCAGAGCAACATGTGCTGGTGTTTTAATAAAAAAGGCAGGCTGCCATAAATCTATCAAATGTCTTTTAGCCCATTTGGTTATATTCCCCCTTTACCAACTATTACCTTTCCATTGCCTGGTTTAGTTGTCCTTTTTAATCTGCCTTTTGCCAATGGAGGCCTCTGGGACATTTGTTTGGAAACTGTCTGTCCAGGGGCCCATTGGGCTCCACATCATTACTCACATCTACAGGAATATGTTGCTAATGTGAGCTATGTCACTGGCCACGCTTATGCCTTTGCCAGGTACATCCTCCTTCATGAAGTAGAAAAGGTTGATTCACTCATTTTCAATAATTTTACCTCTACTTTCTTCTATTATCTATTCCTCTATTGCACAGACAGAAAAGGGATGCAAAAAGCCCAGAGTGAGGTGGCAACAGCCATGCGTGTTCTAATAGGCAACTATCTGGACAGTTACAAAAACCTTTCACAACTGGAGATTAAATCCTACCCATCAATGAGCCAGGTCACATCATACATATCCAAAACAATGTACACAATGTATACAAACAACACACTGTTGTGGTTTGGAGAGACATGGAGCCATGCTATCAACCTCCATCTAAACAGCAAGCAGCACAAGAAAGTCTTGGAGAAGCAGCTAGGTGACCAGAAAAAACCCAAACCATATATATGGCAGCAAGTTCAGGCACTAATATGGACACCCACACGCCACACAAAACAGATCCTGCATACTTGTCATCCAGTCAGCATGACAGCTGAAGAGGATAGGATAATTACCTTCCTTTTGCCTGTGCTTGGCTGTTATCCTGCCAACTACACATTCGAGGACAACAGCATCTATCTCAACATTAACATGTATCCAGATAGGCATGTTAAGGCATTCATCATGTTAAACAAGTGCCTGGCAGCTGTGAACCATCCATGTACTCAGGTGCTGCCATTGCAGCACTTGTGGGTCTACAGGCATGCACTGATGGACACTTGAATTCTTGTTTGTCACATTCTTAAGGAGCCATACTTACTAGCAACAAACAAACAGCCAGCTGCAACTACCAAGAAACCAAAAAAAACAACTAAGAAGCAAGCCATGTCCAATGATAAGCCAGCTACATCTGCCATTGAGCAAGTTCAATTTACTGATGAAGGATACTGGGTAAAAGTTGTTAACTTACAACTGAGGGTGTTCAAAGACCATTCACAACATACATTCAACCAGTTTATTTTAACTGGAGTTTCACTATGTATTGTGCACCAGACAGTTGAGGCAACACTGGCTAAGAAGGCAGCTGGTGAAAAATGTAAATATAATCAACTGGCACAGCAAGAGCAACAGACAGTGCAGCAAACACAGTTGGTACAGTCACAGCATGAGCAACTGGCAGTGCAGCAGGCATGGATGTCAATGGGACCACCAGTGTGACTGCCAATGGTTACACTGGTACAGCAGATATGGATACCAATGGGACCACCAGCACAACTATCAGTGCAACCAATGCGACCAATAGTGCAGCAGGTGCAGATGCCAACAGGACTGCCAATAGGACTGCCAACAGGACCACCAACACAGCAACTGCAACCGCCAATGGGACCACTGGGTCAACCACCAGGTCAGCCAGTGCAGCAGCAGAAGCAGAAGGCTGACTACAAGTACATTCACAATTTATCCCAGGCTACACTGCAGAATTGTTGTATAATCATGTGAGATATGTATCATATCACATGTATTATACATATATGACATCATATATTGGATTAGGTTTTCCCTGTGTCAGTACACGACTGACACCACATATAAGGAGATGTTGTCTGGTAGGATTTTTAGGGAAAAACTAACTTATTCTGAAGTCAGAAGATATCTTATTATACTACAAGAATACTGTTGGGCACTGCATGCTGGTTGACTCTGGCTGACAGGATTTGTTGTTTGCAATGTGTGAGGATAGCTCTATTGCTGAGAAGGTGTATTGGTACACTAAATGCCAACAGCATGTTGAGACCAAGCAGACCAAGTATAAAAAGTTCTACAACAGGTCAAGACAGCTGAGGTTGCAGCACTTGAGTGTACTCTGAGTGCTGGCAGTTACCTGAAGCCTGACCTCAAGCTCTTTGAGGAGTATCTGCATGCCTGGGTGCTAGTGGCAGCTAAACTTACCTGATTTTATAACCACACTATGAGCCATGTTGTATGATCATGTGAATTAAGCCACATCTCACATGTATCATACATCTATTATATTGAATATTGGATTAGGTTCTCTGAGTGTCAGCCGTGTTCTGGCAACACATATAAGGACATGTTGTCCAGTAGTATTTTCGTAGGAGAACTCAACTTATTTTGAAGTAACAAATATTTTATTATATAACAAGCCATCAGTGAGATGGCACTATAACACATGAGATGCTATTGCACTGGAAGCTGCAGTTGTCTGGCTATATTAAATGGCAACAGGCTGACCAGCATTTGGTCAAGCAACTACAAGCAAAGTTCAAGCCAAAGGAATCTGATCCAGAGCCTGTTTTTATAATGGGCAACTGGTCAGTGCCTATGACCTGGTTCCACAAGCCCATTCAGGGCAAGGGCTGGTGGAAATTGTTGAAGCATGGTGGGTTTGACATGTATCTGGTTGACAAGTATCTGACATTAAAGACCTGCCCATATTGCTTTGGTAGGTTGTTGAATACACATTATGTCCTGAATCCATAGCTGTGGAGATGCTGTAGTCAACCCAAAGTAAAGTGTCATGGACTTCTGAGCTGTACAAGCGAAGCATGTTTGAAGTTCTTTGACACGTACAAACACAAACGTGGTTACTTGGGCAAAAAGAAGGGTGAAGTCATACAGTGGTTGTGGAATCGCGATTTGGTTGGAGTGTTAAATTTCAGACATATTCTGTTTAGTCTGAGGGAAACAGGAACTGTCCCTACTCGTTTCCAGTGGGGGCAGCCAACTGAGGCTTCCACGGCTCCTCCTAACCTGGCAAACCCGACATAACACTTCCAGCCTGTTAAAGCTGAACAACATGGTCATTCTTTAGGGCTAACTCAAGATCACCTGCCATAGTGAATTCAGAATGACCACCGCATGAGCTGCACAACAAATAATTGGTTAGTTTTGATAGTCTGATAAAGTCCGATGGCTCCCAAGAATGCAAAAACCCAGGGAACATCTTTGCGCAGTAGTACCGGAACGAGAAACCAACTGTATTGGCCAGAGGTTGATTGGCTATCGTGTCGAGAATGTGAGCGTGGGGAAGGGCGTCGTCATAAGAAAGAGGGGGTGGTCAGGAGCCCCCCTTTTTCCATTCGGCAAGCATGCAGTGTGAACCCAGTTCGTTTATGCAAAGATACACCAACCTAAAACTTTGGCTCATCCGACTTTTTGCTCTGGCATGGGAGCAAAGAGCCAGAACCCATGTCTGCCCCAAAAAGTAGCACTTATGCACTTGCATCCTCCCTATGACACTGAGTTTGGCCCTTTTTGACCTTACCCCAAACATGGGCGGAACCTGCATTTCGTGCGTCGTACGCTTACAAACGGCGTGTTTGCCCTAAAACTATAAATTACGCTGTCCATTCCCGAGGTTTTAGCTGCACGACTTTTCTTTTCTTTTCTCTCCATTTTCATCGACTTTTGCTGCAATTTTTAAACCACGTCTCACGCCTTTAACAGTTTCTCACACACAAACTGTGTTTCTATCTACGTCGTAGATATAGTCACCTTGGGGGTCGCTCCCCGTCATCACTTTTTTGCTTCCATCGTCTCACAATTTGTTTTGTTGCTATATCGCTTCTATTTTGTAACTAGCCGTCGTGCGGTTTAATTTGCCGAAAAAGGATCCGCGACGGATACCAACTGGAACACATCGCAGAGTTCAGCATAGATATGCTTTACTCGAATCCAAATACTGAGCCATTTGACGGCGACGCCGGTTATGATCAGTGTCCACAGCAGCCGACATACGTTGAAGCAGGAATGTAAGTACAGTGCTTTATGGCATCGCTTGTGGATCTGCGCAATTTGTCTGGTTTGGACTGAGCCTCTTTTTGCCTTGGCTTCAGGGACAGGCGCAATAGGAGATGGCAAAGATCAATAGACACGGTATTCCTTCCTCTCACTCCACGTGGTTCCCATTGTGCGCCTTGTTTCTCCTTTCGCTTTGTTTGAGCAGCCGAACGCTTGACCGCGGTCATTTTTTGCGCCAATGCAATCTTGGGCATTAGCTCGTGCGACTCTTGGAACCCATTTTCCACCAGCGCTTTGGGTATGCGTTGGTTGCGTCATTTTGCTCTGGCTGCATGACTTGAGCATCCGCTTTACTGGCTGCTCAAACAATGAACTGCCTCCCAAAAACTTGTTTTCGTTGTCTTGTGTTTCGTCATTCGCTGCTGCTAATAACCAGGCGTCAACTGGATTACATACATGTGTCGTCATCTCAGCTACGGCCCGTTTGTTTGTAGGTACATATACGAGCTTCGTGTCGTTCAGCAGCCAATACGCGCACGAATGTGTGGCTTTGGTGAAAAGGTATGTTGCACAGAAAACGCCGCCTTTTTGGCCCTTGTTTCATAATTGTATCCGCATGCTTCGCCCATTGTTTCACAGAGCTGTCTTGCAGACGTCACGTTCTGAGCCTGTTCGGTCAGATGCAGAGATCCGAGATCGTGGGGTCTGCAGCACTGCGCCCGCAAAAGTGCCCGCTGAACGAGGCCTCGAGCGTAGAATGATATTCAGCCAAAAACTGTTGGGTTTACCAAGGCCTTTTCTTGCACAACCGGATCTGCGCACAACCTGTTTCTGCGTGCTTACCTGTCGGTGCGTAAAAAAAGTAATTTGAGCTGCTAGCACGCATGCAGATGCTCCTCCGCTGACAGGGCATCTCAAAGGGTTTGGCACTAGACTTGCTTCCTTCCCCTTTGCTGCTTAAAGTCTGCAATTAGCACAAATCGCTGGGAATGGCACTGGGCTCTGCCTTGTCCTTGATTGATGCGGCGCAGGTCGGTGCAGATGGCCCATTCGTTTCCCATTCTTGCAGTCTGCAGCACATTCACCTGTGACGCCTGCAGTTTACTGCTTGAGACAGGCCTGCAAATTCCCCGGGTCGGGCCAATTTTATGCCATTTTTGGAAATCGCTTTGATTTTCACCTGTGCCGATAGGCTTTGTGTTCTAAATCTCCCCCTTCCATTCTCAGTAGCTGCAGCTGTTCCCACTATACCACGTTCCACTTTGACTGGATATATTTACTAATTTTTCTTGAGCCCACTGAATAACCGCGCGGTGTTTGGAAAACGAAATTACTGGAGTAGGATCGACGGCCTTGCACGCCTCCGCCTATTCTGCAGCTGATTATATACGATCGCTCTACCCGCCAGCTCGTCGACATAGAGTAAGTATACCGACACTGCTTGTGCGTGTAATAGAAGCATGGCCAAACCGAATAGTGCTGCTAAACTAGGTATTGCGGTTATAATGATTTATTGGTAGACACGTCAACACGTCATTCTTTACTGCAACGTGCAGTCTGTACTCGGCGGATATGGGGGTTGAAATGGATCTGATACGCCAGCGAGCGGCAAATGACTCGGGCCACGGATCGACAATGGGAGTATCAGCTATACATATGAAAACAGCAGATGGCGCAGCTATTGACAACCCACAGCAGGGCGATAACGGCAGTGCCGAGATGGGCAACAATCTGCCACGTTTGTCCGAAGACGGATCTGTTGCAATCAGATCTGCACGCACCACAGTCAGCAACGACTTTGGTGCCATGAACGGACTCTCTAGCCCCCGAACAGCTGGCGATTCGGCGATAATGTCGCTGGGTCAGAACGTGGCCAGCTCATCAAGCATAATGTCGTTTTCAGCCGGCTCTCGAGCAGACGCAGTGCCGCAAGAAGTCGATGATAGCGACACATCGCTATGTATTGTCCGGAACCTTATTGGCTCGAGCGTCACGGCGGGTTCAAAGCTGATGAGCATGGACGGGACGCTGGGCATATTCTTTGTGTTCCCCGACCTGTCTATTCGCAAGGACGGCGACTACCGCTTGCGGTTCTCGTTCTTCAACCTCCAGAGCGACAATGGCGAGCTCATGTCAACTGTCACCCAGATCAAGGCGCATACGTTTTCAGAGCCATTCAGAGTATATTCGGCAAAGCAGTTTCCGGGAATGATTGAGTCGACAATGATGTCCAAGCATTTTGCCAAGCAGGGAGTCAAGATTCCAGTGCGCAAGGAATCAGGTAGATCTGGCGATTTCGATTCCTGAAATTGCAGATGTCTCCATATTTTCGCCATATTTGCTTGTCCTTTTTTATTTTGTATGTACGTAGCAAACCCACAATTACATGTGCTGCCGACAAGCAAACCGCGTATCGTCTTGAGGCAACATGTCTATAAATCCCAAGAAAAGGGTGTTGCAGAGCAGTTTTTCTTTCAACATTTCTTTTTTACACATTCATATTAAAGCATAGTTTTCATTTCACAAATCGCATTTGGCTTAGAACAGTCAGTACATAACATGTATTTTTCAATATTTGTTTAGATTACGCCGCAAAACACCCCACTGAAATCAACAATAGTGAAAAGTATATACAGCCACGTTTAAAAGTCCAAAATCAATGCGAGTTCCCTTATCCCTGTTTTATTTTCAAATTAACGCATTTTTGGTATTCAAGCTGGACTTGAGCGGCGTATATTTCGATTGTCTTTAATTGTTGTTGTTTTTGAAAAGCGGCTACTGCGCGCGCTATTGTTTATTATGTTTTGACTCAGTCCATGACGCAAAAGAGACGAGTCGCAGTAGTAACAGAACAAGTATCAGCCACCTTCAAGGTTTAATGTTTGGAACGGTCCGTTGGTGGCTAAAATGAGTATAAAGTACAGCTTTTATTCCAAGAGTTAAAAAGTATTAGCCCTTCCTAACGCTACCAAATATATTCTCACTCTTGTACCATTACTCGACCAGATCCTACACTATGAAGGCAAGTGTTTATAAATACCGACTCACAAGCTTACTATACATGCCCAACCACCCAACATCCAAACTAAACCATAAAAATTACATGTGTAGACTTCGCTTATTTGCCTTGTATCCGCACTCGCACTGAGCAGTACAGTACTTGGAGCAAAATGCGGAACCCAAGAGTGCGGCAAAGACACGCCATGCTGTGTCAAAGGTTTCTGCAACCGCAACGCCATGTACTGCGCGCCGTTCAATTGCGAACCCGAGAACTCACGGACTCCGAACAGCTGCTGGAACACTGCGCACTGTGTTGACGAGACATCAGACTTTAACAGCGCGACTGCGTTTGCACAAGTAGCCGACTACAAGGGCGACCCGCATACCGCCCAGTACGTGTCAAAGTTTGAGCCCTCAAACGCCAAACACACAAACGAGCAGCTGGAGCTTGAGTTGGTTAAGCAGCCCGACGGCAAGGGATTTGGTGCCGTTGTCACGGGGACTCGGGCCATCCAGTACGGCACTGTTACCGCTGTAATGCGCTCGGGCAGCACGGCTGGTGGTGTCGTGTCATCTTTCATCATTCGTAACGATAAAGTAGGCGATGAGATTGACTTTGAGTTTGTCGGTGCGGATAAGGCTACCGTGCAATCCAACTACTACTGGCACAACGAGCTTGACTATACCAAGATGGTCAAATCACAGTTGCTCACTGATACGACACACGAGTATCATGCGTACCAGATCCAGTGGACTCCTGAGCAAATTGTTTGGGCCGTTGATGGCAAGACGTTCCGCACGGTCCGCCGCGTTGATACGTGGGACCCTAAAAACAAGGTGTTCAAGTTCCCGGACTCTGAGGCGTACGTTAGCTTCTCCATTTGGGACGGCGGCGCAGGCGCCAAGGGCACGGCTGACTGGGCTGGCGGCAAGGTCAACTGGACTGCAGCGCCGTTCAAGTTTGGCATCAAGAATGTAAGCACTAACTGCTACTTCAAAGGAAATGAGACCACATATGTGCCTCCTGCCGATGCCAAAAAATGAACAGTCATGTTTGCCACTAATGAGCGCAGCTAAGAATTTTTATTTTGCTAGTTAAACTAAAATATACGCTATCATTAGATACCTGGATTTTATTCTCTGGCCCATGTATTAAAACTCTTGTCGAGTAGAGCTAGTGGCATCAAACCTAGCTTCTTTTTAAGTACTTTATATTGCTGGATGCTGCCTTGTGCTATATCGATGGAAACGTATAAATAACACGGTGAAATACTGAAACTGTACGGCGCTACTAGTTAAAAGTTTATTGCTATTTAATATATTTGAATTAAATCTCTACAAATTTTAAAACGTGCATCTTTGAAAGATGCGGGTAATAGTCTTTTTGAGCTTCAATAATCATCATCACCTGGCTCACAAACTTTTCTAGAACTATTATTTGAGACAATGATTTAGCGTGAGTCATAAAATTGTATATAACTGCCAGAGGAATATTTTCATCGTATTTGTTGTCAAAATTACGAATATCAAATGCTTTTAAAGCAAGTGCAAATGACCGAGTGTCCACACGTTGTTGAAAAAGTTGCCCAACTTTGTCCATTGTATTGTAATCACCAAGCATAATTGCCTTAACTAATATTTTCTTTAAACGAGGTGTTGTAGACAACAGGGCTAAAGAATCAGCAACATCAATAACAGCAATAACCAACATGCTTAAATTACCCCAAACTACCGATGATAGATGAAATCCGGCAGATATCCAATATATATTCAATATTCTACGATGACAGCGTGCAGTGACTTTAAGCAATTTGTTTAACATGCTTGTATTATCAGTTGCTGTTATTCTTTCATCTTTATTTATTATTATTATAAGCTTCCGAGTACTTTGCAGAATAGTAACCCACTTTAAGATGTTTTGTAACTTTCCTGATAACGTGAAAACATCAAGCGTACTGCCAAATTTAGCACTAAACGAATTAAAATCAATAGGACAATTATGTATTTCTAATACTCTGAGATTAGGAAACAACAGTTTGTATGTGTAATTCTCATTGGTTGTAAAAACTGTGTGATTTGTAAAGTTATTGGGGCTGCTAGCATAACCAACTATATTTGATTGCGTGTTTGAATAATCATTGCTATATTTTATGTTATATGATATAAATAACTTTTGTAAGCTTTTAAAGTTAAGTTTTTCTGGATCTGAATTACCATGGAATATGTACCACGGAATGTCCACCGGCACATTTAATAAAGAAAGTCCACGCAGAGGCTCTGCGCAAATAGACATAGTATACTCTGTAGATATGTTGTCGTTAAATCTCAGCGTCAAGTATGCCAAATTGGAACCCAAATGCGTTGTTGGCATATTTAATATTGGCCATATTCCAAATGATTGCAGTTGCCCAGAATAAGCATTAACAAACAACAACATTAACTTCTGGAGAAAATTAGCTTTATAAAACAGTCTAATATTCAGGTCAACTACATTAGGCATACTGAATATCAGCTGTCGAGTGAAATCAACAATACGCTTATCCAAGATACCCGAATAATTACTTGAATGGCTAATATTGTAGTATTCAAAAACTATAAAGACGCGATATGCTTCTCCAATTAATTTTGTCTAGTTGAAGTATTTTTTGCAGTTGTTTTAAACCCAACATGCCGTCAACAGGAAATGTAATGTGAATATCCATTTTTTCACATTATTAAACCAGCCCCGAATAGCAATAAAATCAATATTTGTTCTCCATCCTCTGTGGAAATTATTTGAACTGTAATATAAATAGGCGGTACTGAAAACAACTGGGCGCAAAATATTAGACCACGTTTTACAGACGCCAACTAGAGGAATAGCTGTTTTCCAGTCATCCAAACAGCCAAAACAATCGTCAACAGTATATAAAAATATAGTCTTTAAAACACAAAGTGGAAATCTGCTGTCATTGAGCATTTTATAAGAGAGCGTACTAGTAGTTGGAGAAAGATAAGAAAAGTTTTCAGCAAAAATGACAGTACTATCTTGACAATACCAGTTCTCAAACGGGGCTGCATATATTTGACAACTCGTGTAGGCAAATACTTTAGAATAAATTCAAATTTAATTCTAGTTAGAACGTGGATACACTGGAGCCACTTTATGTGATCCAAGAGAAAATAAATAGTCAATTTTGACTTTAAAAACAAACGGATCCTTTGCTTAAAGAATAGCTGGTATATTAACCAAAAAGTGATAGTAAAGAAATAAACTCATCTAGTACTTGACAACATCAGCCTGGTTAGTCCGCTTGAACACGTACTTTTTGGTAGCCGTATCGTACTCGGCGCGGGCCAGCGGGTTCAAGTAAACCTGCGACTCCTGAGCATCGGTGTACGGTGCCTCCGACTTGATCTGCACAAACGGATGCACGCCAGCCAGAGTGTCGTGCCAGTAGCGGTACGACTGCGACTCACGGGCCTTGACCTTGGCTGTGTACGTTGCCAGCTGCTCGGGCTCCAGCACTGCAGCCAAAAAGTCTGGGTGCAAAACCAAAACTTCGCCGCCCACTTGGCCAAAGCCAAACGACTTTAGCAGACCTGCCTTGATGCCGTCAGTCTGGATCGACCGCGACGGATACATAATGTGCTCGTACTGCTCGAGCTCAGCCGAAATGTTATCGGCGTTGCGGTTGCCCGGAATAATACCCGTGCGCAGCACTTGCAACACGCCGTTGAGCATCCACGCAGCGGCAGCGCCCTTCGGGTGACCGGTGAGCCACTTCTGGCAGATGGCCGGGCACGCATTTCCAGGCGTACGGCCCAGATGCTTGAACTGGCGCTCAATCACTTGCGACTCGTTCTTGTCGTTGGCTTTGGTCGACGTGCCATGGAACGACGCAACACCAATGTCGTCGACCGTCAGGCCCCACACAGCCAGAGCACCACGCAGCGGTGCAATGCGCGGGTCCTGCTTCCAGAAGCTGTTGCCCCACAGGCTCAGCGCCTCGCCTTCCTGGCGCCGCACCTCGTTCGCAATAAACTCCGTACGCTGACGCACAAACGCCTCATCGTCGCATGGCAGACCTGCTGGCGAAGCCTTTAGTGCTTCCAGCTCCTGCTGCACGTAATCCTTCTCGCGCTGCTCCCACTCCTTGATCGCAGCACGCCGCTGATCCAGCTGGCGACGGCGGTACTTGATGTCAAGCAGCGGCGATGGCACTGAGCTCGCCATCTCGCGCGCCGAGGTCAGAATACCCTGGCCTGGCGCCGGAACCGACCGGCCCTCTTTGTCCATGGCCGTTCCGCACATGGCCAGCACGCCGTACACAGGCACGCCGATCTCCAGCGCCGTAGTGGCCGACATCACTGTCATGATACCTGCGCCTTCGCCCTCCATAAATCCACTGCGAGTGGATGTGCATGGACGCGACATCTCAGCCGGCGTGCGGCCGCGCGCAAACTCGTCCAGCGTGTTGCTGGTCGCCTTCATCTGCGCAAACTCGTACGACCCGTCCTCCTGGAAGTAGTCAAATCCACCGCACAGCATAATCTTGGCCTTGCCGTTCTGGATCGTGTCGATTGCTACATCCAGCGACAGCACCGACGTCGCACACGCTCCGACCGTGGGCTTGATTGGGCCCGACGATGACATCATCAGCAGATTGACCCACGCCGCCATCGTGTTGATAAACGTCTCCTGCAGAATGTCGTTCTGGATGTCCTTGTCAAAGTAGCGCTCCTTGTACATCAGCTTGTTCGAGTTCATGCCGCCGACACCCGAGCCAGTCGAGTTTCCTACTTCGCTCACATGCACGTACTTGTAGAACTCGTACGGATCGGTGATGCCTGAGCGCACCAGCGCCTCAACGGTGGCCACCAGCACAAAGCACGTAATTGGATCGACCTGGTCGGCCACATCCTTGGGAATACCGTATCTCACCGGATCCCAGCCCGTAGGCACCTGAGCTGCCACCAGCCGGTCAAACCGCAGCGCCTTGGGAATCATCAGCATCGCGCCCTTGAGGAACCGCACCGACCATGTGCCGTCCACAGTCTCCCAAACGTCGACCTTGTCCTCGTTGCGCAGCTTGAACGCCGCCGCCTCCTCGGCACTGGCCTCAAACGGCTCCATGTCGTGCTCAATTTGCAGCTCACGCATCAGCGGCTTCTTGTTAGGGTCGTAGCCACCTAGCAGCTCAGGATCAATCAGACGGATACCAGTGTGCTCGAGAATCTGCTTCTCGTAGCGCTGCTTGATGTCCTTGTCGTCGACCGGCTCCTCGCTCTTTGCGTCAACCCAGCCCGAGTACAGCTGCTTGTTCTTCAGCCGCCCGTTAAAGTGCTTGATGTAGCCCATCACCCACGCCAGCTCAATGCAGCCCTCCAGCGAGAACTCGCCAAACGCTTCCATCTCCCAGCGCGTCTCGGCGTTACCGTACGGACCCACCTCGCCATACCCAGTAACCACCACAACCTTGTCCAGATCAACCATGCCCTGCAGATAGCGCAGGTGCTCGAGGTTCTCGTACGAGCTGATATCGGGGAACGGGAACTTGTGGTTGGCGCGAGGCTTGATCACACGCGATTGGTGCATGCGCTCGCCCTTGGGCCCAGCCACCGCCTTAAAGTCCAGCGCAGAGTCGGCCGACACTGCCTTCTTGACTTCGCTAGACTCGCGGATGCTGGCACGCAGACGTGCCGTCGCCTCCTTCAGATCAGGAATGAACTGGAACCCACCATTGAGATCCGCCCACACGGGCTCCGACTGCGCCAGTGCGCTGATCGTCGGATGCATCAGACCCAGAATGTTGAACGCCATCTCCTGCGTCGAGAACGTGCGCACACCGAGCTTCTCGATGCCCTCGGCAACAATGTTGTTGGCGTTCATCAAGCCCGTACCACGCGTCCAGCCAATGACTGTACCCGTAACCGTCAGGTACGCCGACCACGACTCAGAGTACCAGCGGTTGAACAGTGTCTCCAGCGCAATCTTGCTCTCGCTGTACAGACCATCAGATCCAAACAGACCGTGGTTGGGCGACAGGGGCAGAATGACCTGCGCTGGCCGCGTCTCATAGCCACGCTCAGCCTTCTTGGTCTTGATCTCGCCCAGCAGACGCAGCAGATTGGTCAGCATAATGCGGTGCGCCAGCTCCGAGCGCGAGTCAATGTCGGTGATCTCGCGGCCCTGCTCAGGAATCGCCGCAAACGGAATGACAAAGTCAAGATCCCAGCCCAGGTTCTCGCTGCGCGGAGAGTCGTCGTAAATAAACTCCACAAGCTTCTTCACATCTTGCAACGATGCCTGGTTAAAGGGCACGACAATCAGCGTCGAGCCACGCGCACCAAACTGCTGGTACATGCCCTGGTAGTACAACATGGCTGCACGGTTGTAGCGCGATGTCGTCACCACCACCTTGGCGCCGCCGCTCAGCAGACCCTTGAGCACCTCTGCACCAATCGAGTCCTTGCCGCAGCCCGTCATCAGCACGTTCTTGTTGGCAAACGTCTGCCCGTTGTTGCACATCTCGGTCAAAACGTCCAGATACATGCCAGTCAGCTTCGAGTTGAACTGCCACTCGCCAGTCGGCATCTTGCGCTTCAGGTGCAGGAACGGAATGGTCTCCTTTGCCGTTTCAGCTGCTGGCGCGTCCGCTGTGCCCGACAGGCGCGAGCGGCTGTAAATGCGACGCACGCCAGACTCCTCCATAATGCGCGGCGACATGTGCAGCGCACGCAGCACGTCGGTGTACAAACCCTGAATGGCCAGCTTGCTGTCCTTCTTCATGCTGTTCTGCTGCTTGATCAAGCGGTAGATCTTGGCCAAGTTCTGCTCAACTCGCTGGCGGCCCGAGAACTGCGTCAGCTCACCACCAGCCTGCATCTTGCGCACATAGTCCAGCAGCTTGCGCTCGTCCGAGCGGTGCACCTCAGCGTAGTCAATATCGCCCTTGGGCGTGACCTCAGTGTGCGGGCCAGTCGGGAAGTCAACGTCCTTGTACACAGGCGAGTGGTCCAGTGCAAGCTCACAGTTCTCGTACAGCATCTGCGCATAATCGCGCGCCAGCTTGTACGTCTCACCCTTGCTCTCGTCGGTCGTGGCAATGTGGTACGCCATGTAGCGCATCAGCGACGGGTTCGCACGGTTCATCAGCCGAATGCACTGCGAAGTGATCTCGCGATCAACCTCAGTCAGGCGGCCAAACAGAATCTCGTAGTACAGAATCAGTGCATCCTGACGCGCCCAGTTCCAGTACGAGTCGAATGTACGCGCCTTGCGCGCATCAAACGCTGGCTTGATTCCGTTCGCGTAGAACTCACCATGCTCCTCCATCCACAGATCAACCTCAGCCTGCAGCATGCCACTTTCGACACGCGCAGCCTCAAAGGCCCGGTCACCCTTGCGCAGATCAATGCCCAGGTAGCGGGCCAGCACTTCGAGCTGCTGCGTAACCATGCGGTGCTGCTCGCGCTGTGCCTTGTCAAACGCTTCGCTGTTGACCACTGCAACTGCCGCACCTCCCGCTGCTCCGCCAGCTGCACTGCCTGCGGCCGCATACGAGATGCCAGCCTTCTTGGCGTACGTCTGCGCCAGCGTATCGAGCCATGCCTTGGCATCGGCCTCTCCGCCCAGGCGAGCCGCCGGCTCAGCTGTCAGACCCAAAAGCAGCAGACCGTCTTGGCGCTGCGGGCCCAGTCCGTAGCTCGACTGCAAGTAGCTGCGAGCCGCCGACTGCGAGAAACCACCAGGCATCTTGCTGCTAATAAGCCGCGCAACCTGGCCACTCGAATGCTTGCCCAGCGCACCGCCAAACGACGTCATGCTTTCGGCCAGCTCGCTAAGCGGCGTCTCTTCGGACTTTTCAGGCACATCGTTGCCAAACTCCTTCTGCAAGTCGCCCAAAATCTCGTTTTGCAGCGTTGACTTGCCGCCAACCAGCTCCTTGACAGACTTGCTCAGCGGCACCTCGTCCAGCGACTTTTTCAGCTTCTGGCACACGATGGTATGGATGATGTCCACGGCCTTGATAGGCGCGTCATCGATCGGCGCACCGGCACCGCCAGCAGCAGGAGCCGCCACAGGAGCAGTTGGGGCTGCAGCAGCGACAGGGGCAGCCACCGCAGCAGCAGCAACCGGCGCAGGCGCTTCCTCTTCAGCCTCGGGCTCCGGATCATACGAGTAGTACAGCTCCTTCTCGTTCTTGGCAATGCACAGGGTAGAACGACGGTGCGCAATCGCATCGTCATACGCCTCATACTTGAACTTTAGCGTGCGCTGCGCCATGCCGCACAGCGTCGGGCCAGGGCCAAACTCAATAAAGCGCTCAATGCCATACTCTTTGAACAGCCGGTCCTGGGTCTCGATCCAGCGCACAGGCGATGCAAACTGGTACGCCAAAAGCTCAACAAGCATTACGTGCGACAAGCGCTGCAGCTCAGCTGGATCGGCCAGAGCAGCGTCATCCCACGACTTGAGTGCCTTGGCCACGCGAGCCGAGCCCGTAAGCTCGTGTACCTCCTCAAAGTACTCGCGCGAGACTTCGAACGGACGCGCCGTCAGGTTAGGAATGTACAGGTGCTTGAGCATACTGTAGTTGATGTCGATGACACGCAGCTTCTTGATAAGGAAGTTACGGAACGGTCCGACGCCAGACAGCAAAAAGCTCGAGTGGAACGGCACATCGATGCCCAAAAGCGGGATGGTCGATTGGCCGCGCTCCAGGTGGATAAAGCCGTCGCGTGCTTGCTTGGCATCGGCCTTGGCTACAGCACCATCGATAATCTTGCCCAGCTGCTCCTGCACAGCCTCCAGCGGCATCTCCTGAATCAGCTTTGACACGTCAATCTTCTGGCTAAAGATAAAGTTGAGCACGTTGGTCAGCGTGTCCAGCAAGCGCAGCTCACCGGCCACGACGTACTGCCAGTTCTCAACATTGTGGTTGACAATCTCCAGCAGCCCCTTGCACTGGTGGCGGATCGAGCTGATGACAAAGTCCAAAGCCTCCTGTCCAAAGCTCTTGCCCACACGCGTAGGATTGACTGCCATCATGCTGTACTGCGAGCGGTTCTGCGAATCACGCTCGACTGCACGCTGCATGGTCATTCCGCGATAGAAGCACACTTCGACCACAGACTCGACTGCCAAAACGCCGCCGATTGCGCTCAGCGCACCGTACTCGCCCAGCGAATGTCCGGCAAACGGCGCATTCTTTTGAATCAGCGACTTGGCGCGCATGTCCATGTACGACGCCAGCTCAAACAGCATCAGCGCCGGCTGCGTAAACTGCGTAGCCTGCAGCAGACCGGTAGGCGACTTGAACGTGTAGAACGGCGAGTTATCGGCAATGTCGGGGAACAGGCGCAGAACCTTGATCTCGCCCTCAGCATCGACCGTTTCGTACGTCAGCGAGCAGTAGTTCTGGCGAATGCTTGCTCCCTTGTCGCCGCCAAAGTACACCGTGCGCTCCAGCGGATTGTTGCGCACAATATCGAGAATCGAAATGCCATAAGTCTCGCGCATATGGCGGTCGGCGCGGTCCCACAGCTGGCGCGCAGTTTCAGACTGCTCGTACAGGTCCATGCCCATGCCCGGCTCCTGCGAGCCTTGGCCGGTAAACGTGTAGCCAGTAATGGGCTGTTCTACCTCAGCCATGCCCTCCAGCACCTTGTCGCCGTGCTGGTTGAACGTCTCAACCTTGATCAGCTTGCGGCCGTCCTTCATGCCCACATGCGACAGCTTGGTCTCAAGCTGGTCGTTGGGCAGCACCATACCAACAAAGTCAACCTCGTACGCCTTTACGCGCTCGGGATGGTTGTCGGCGGCAAACGTCTCGACAAACTTGCGCGTAGACGCACTGGTCCACATGCCGTGCGTGATTGTGCCCGGCAGCTCAGCGTAGTCAGCAAAGTATGCGTTCGTGTGGATCGGGTTATGGTCGTTCGAGATGTTCGAGTACGGCTCGTTGGTACCTGGCGAGTGGACAATCGAGCTGAACTCCGAGCCACGCGGCATGACTGAATAGCCGCCGTTCTCAAAGTAGAACGAGTCCGAGATTGGCTGGCCACGGCGCTTCAGGTACTCGACCACTGGGTTGCCCACTGACTCACCGCACTCGTAGGCCACATCTGCAATGTGAACGTACTCCTTGGTCGACACCTGCATCATCACGCGACCGTGCGTGCGGATGCCCGAGTATGTAGTGCGGCTCTTGAACCGGTACTCGGACGCCAGGCGGAACTCAAGAATGGCACCTGGCTGCAGCTCATGGCCGGCTGTCTCCAGCGGCACAAACCACTCCTTTGACTTTAGCACCGCAACGTCCAGCGACGACTCCAGAGTCACCCGCGCGGGCTGCTCATCCACGTTGCGGAACGTTTTGGCAAAGTCCGAAAATGCTCCGCGGTAGAAGAATGACGTCGTCACCTCAACCACAGGCTTTCCATCGCGGTACACATGTCCGCGGATGCGCGACCGCTTGCCGGTCTCCTCGTTCGTCACCTCAACAATGCGCGCACGGCTCTCAACCACGTCACCGGCCTTTAGCGGCTCAGCTCCGTCAATCATGCGGAAACCGTTCGACATGTGAACCAGGTTCAGCACATCGCCGTCGACAATCTTGGGCAGGATGCTCTTGCACGTCATTGGCCAGCACGCACGTCCAGCAAAGTCCATTGGCGCGTACACCACGCCATCGGTGTGCTCGACGTAACGGTCAGACTGGTTGCCAACCACCAGGCAGAACTGGCGAATGTCCTCTTTGCGGATCAACTCGTTCGTATGAGTAAACTCAAAGTCAGCATCATCCACTGAGATCACATTCTCGCCGTCTTCGCTCTTCTCAAACCACACTTGGGCATAGAACCGCTTAATACGCTCGTTGCGACCCTCCATCACCTCGTGAATCGGTGCGTACGGCATCGCTGCCTGGTACCGGAACTGCAGCTCGAGCGTGCACGCTGATCCGCGCGGCGCCGAGTACAGATTAAAGCGGATCAGGTTCTCTGCGTCAATGCTGATGTCCAGAGCGGTGGTTCCACTGGCGTCAATAACAGCCACGGCCTGAGGCTGCCCGTCCACGAGCTTAACCTTGACCACCTGGCCCACACGCGGCCGCAGTACACGCTGCGTAAAGTTGCTGGTGTACATGCGATCCTGCACAACAATAGGCGTAGTTAGCAGAGCCCGCAGCCAGTTTAGCTCGCTACCACCCAGAGCTTGAAGCCATGCATCAGTCGCCGGCAACTGGGCTGCCCGTCCGGGCAGAGTAAACACCCGCTCGGTCTCGGTAACCTCGACCCGCACATGCGCAGGCACAGCTGGAGCCACGGCAACGTTGCTCAAGTAGCCGACCTGAGGCACCTTTGACTCGTCGCCCTGGTAGTACCGCTCAAGCAGCGCAGCAATCTGGCCATGGTAAATGTTATCCAAAATCTCCCGCACAGGCTGGTTGGCCTGCGTCGAATAACGCACTGCTACAGGACCCTGCAGAATGCACACCCGACCCACGTCCTGGTCTGCCACTGCGTCCACATCCTCGGCCTGCCACAGCGAGTCCTTTTTGAACCAAATGTGGAAGTCCTTGTCCATCAGCGGAATAAATGGTACTGGCTTTTGTCCTGGACGCAAGCACAGGTTAATAAAGAACTGCACGTCTTCGGATGTAAGCAGCTGCGTGTGGCACTCGGGGTACGCATCTAGGATAGCAGGAATTGAAGTCAGCGGGTCGTTAATCTGGGTAAACGACTGCAACAGAGCTGGGCCCTCGTGGCTGGTAAAGCGTTCTTCGAGACGAAGCAAGTAGTCACCGACCAGGTTACGCATGGTTACGTCGATCCACCGCGACTGGTGCTTGACGTACAGCACTTCGATCAGACGCACGGCTACTTCGGCATACGTCATCTCTTCCAAGTCAACCGTCGTTCCATCGGCCTTTTTGCCAAACCACGGCTTTTGGAAATCATCCATGAGCCGACGAATAATGTAATCCTTTTTAGCCAGCAATGCAGGCAGACGCTTGTCGCGAGGCAGCGAAAACACAGTGTCGTCCAGCTCCTTCCACAGCATGACACCACGAGTGGCAATCTTGTGAATGGGCTCGCCCAACTCTGACAGAACCGTAACGATGCCGCCAGCCGGTCCCTGGTACGTCTTTTCCCACTCGGAGTCATCAATACCCGGTGCGGCCACAATAGCTTCCTTGACCGAATCCGATGCACCGCCCTCCTTGGCAACCATCACGCGAGATGCAAACAGGCAGCCGTCAAATGGCATGGGCGCACAGTCAAACTTGCGGGTCCAGTCACCAGTCAGGTACGGCAACGTGTCGTCAACACCGCCAAAGCCTGAACCTGCCACCAGCACAATGTTCTTTTGGGCGCGAATTGCACCATACGTCTCGAGAATCGGCTGGTGGAAGTCCTCAAACGAGTGGTGACCGCCAGCCCGACCGCCCGTCCACTGCAACAGGATGGGGAAGTCTGGGTTGGCCTGGGCAATTTTGATGACCAGGCGGATGGTCGCCACCGAGCTGGGCTTTAGCCCAATGTGGCGGAACCCAACCTCGCGAATGTTATCAATGATCTCGTTGGTGACCTCAAACGACGGCACACCAGCACCAATGCACAGGCCTTCCATCGGCACACCCTCACTACGCATGGCCTTCATCGCAGGGAACTGGATGTTCCACAGGAACGGGTTGATGTAGATCGAGTTAATCGAAACGCCAAGACCAGGGTCCACGAGCTTGAGGATCTTATCGACCTTGTCGCGCAACATGGGCTCGCTAAAGTGCCCGCCGCCCGACAGCTCAATGTGGTAGCCTGCGCGCATCACTGCAGACACAAACTCGGCACCAACCGTGGATGGTGTCATACCAGCGACCATCACTGGCGGCTTGCCCAGCAGCCGGCTCATCGGCGTATCGATGTGCATCGAGTTGTCGCCCGCGCAGCGCACCAGACGCGGCGCATAGTCGCGCTGCCAGTTCTGCGAGAACACGACAGACGACTCGCGCGTGTCAAACAGCGCAGCCTTGGGGCTCAAGTCAGAGTTGCTCGACTCGAGCGCGCCAGCCAGCACAACCCGCACGCCAGTGCCCTCCTTGTTGCGGTTGGTCAGACCGCCAATGCCACTGACGCCGCCTGGGCCAAAGTCAATTACATGCGTGACGTTCTGGCCAATCTGAGTCGCGCGTGTCCAGTCAACAGGAAGCACGCACAGACTGTCGACCAGCTTGCGCGTCAAGTCCTTTTCGCTACGCAAGTCGCTGCCGTCGTCGCCCGACAGCACTGGAATGCGCAGCTGTGCTGCGTCAAGAATCCAGCCGTTAGCCTCAATGTCACGCATGGCCAGCTCGGGCGCTGCGCTGAGATATTCAGAGTGGAACGGCGCGGTGATGGGCAGGAAGCGCGTGGAAAACTGCAGCTTGCGCTGCGAGAACGGCACGCGGTTCTGATCCAGACCCGCTGGAGCCTTGAGCTTGCGCAAACTGAGATTCAGGCCGTACAGAGACTGGGCTGGGCCAGTGACAACAAACGACCGTGGGCCGTTAATCAACGATAAGGCAATCTGGCGATCAGCCGGCAAATGCCGATTGGTCGCCTCAATGTGCTTCTCAACGTCGCTCTGGCGCAGACGCGATACGCTGAGCATCGGGCCAGGCGTGCCCTCGGCGTTCTCCAGCGAGTCTTCGAGAATGGCTGGGTTGGTCGTCGTTGGCGGCCGGGCCAGCTGCGCGTGCATGCCAATGGCGAACAGCATTCCCAGGGCCTTCTCCGACAGCGCGTAGAACGAGTCGAGGTCAGTCATCGAGGCAAACACCACTGACGTGATGATGCCCTGGCTGTGGCCGGTGGCGCCGGTAAACAGCTCGGCCAGCTCTCCAGGCGAGCGCCGCGTGGCTTTGCACAGCACCAGCACGTGCAGCAGCTGCGTAAAGCCAACTATCGGCAGGCTGATCGGCACACTCAGCAGATAGTGCAGGTCTGGGCGCGCATCGGGACTGGCCAGCCACGTCATAATGTCCAGGCCCTTGGGGCACACCGTCTGTGCCTGCGGCGTCCGCGCAGCGCGCTTCAATGCCGCCGACATCTTTTCGGCAAAGTCGCGAACCAGGGGCTCATATGTGTCAAACACCTCCTGCGTCTCGTCAAAGTACTCCTCGACGTTGCCCTGGCCGCCAAACACTGCAAACAGCGCGGCTCGCTGACTCGTAACCTGTTCAAGCAGCGCTGGCTCGCAGCCCTCAAGCGGCTCGTCCAGCAGCACCTGCGCCGAATAGTACGCGTTAATGACTGCCCGCCGTGCGGCAGGCACCAGTGACGCGCTGGCTACGTGCACGTCGTTGCCACGCAAGAACGTCTCGCGGAAGTGCTTGAACAGCACACGCACCAGGTCCGTCCACGGCAGGCCCTCGGGCAGCGCAGGCAGCTGCGACACGCTGAACTTGAGGAACCGGGCAGCCAGCTCAATCGTCTCAACTTCATTGCTTTCAGCGTCCGTCGGCGCCGATGCAATCCATGAGGTCGCCTGGAACTGCTCGCGCACTTGCTCGGCCGCAGCCCACAGCTCGTTTGCCACCAACACGGTCAGCTCTGTGGTGGAGTACCGGATGTTCAGTGGACGCAGCGCCTCGGCTGCTGTCTTTGCCTGTTGTCCGCTCATGATTTTTTCTGAAAATAGCACGCCTTTGATGTTGTGCGAGGCTGATCACTGGTATAGAAAGATTAATCTACAATTGTACAGTGGACCTGGTTAGCATGTCTGTTGTGTTGACGAAAAGTCTATGCATGCATGCGTTGGAAAGCCATGCTTGCGCTCAAAGCCCATATATGCGCCAAAGTCCATACATGCGCTCCAAAGCCATGCGTGAACGCGTATTGTCAATGCGTCATGGCAAAGAGCCAGACGAGCAAAAAAGAGCTGCCATGCAGTGGATTGGGGGAGGCGGGCACCAGATCAAAAACGCAGTACTCGCAGTAGCAAAATGATTTGCCAAACTTACCAGATCGCTCGTGTTTGGAACAAGCAAACTTTTACAATCTCGTTTTGCGCGCCAAAAGAGATATGCAAGGACGGTAGAGTGGTAAAATAAACAAGGAATAAGAAGAAAAGCGAATCTTTTTCCCCACTCGAACGAGGAACTCAAAGCTGATTATTTGCAAAAGCCCAGAACGTTGCAGAAGCCTTTGAACCACACCAACTTGTAATTCTGACTGGTGCCTACATATTAAAAGCAATGTTCCTTAGCAAAAAATTGGTTCTAGGGCGCCCCTGCCTCGTTCCTTCCTCATATATGCAAAAAAGCAGCAGCACATGTTTTCAAAGCCAGCATCGTCGGTTTGTCCACTTTAGGGACACCTGTTCCAACGAGCCCAGTCATTAAGACCGATCTTGAGACAAAACAGGCAACTACTGGCATGTGAAAGCTGCTGCTTTTCAGCGTATATCCCCACTACCAAACTCTAAACAAGATTAAGAGCCCGCTCGAGTTTGCTTACCTATAAAAGTCAAGAGTTGTGCTTTCTTTTTTGTTCTTCAAAAGCGGCTATATAATAATATAAAAGCTGTAGAGTGAGTCTTGAAATACAAAAGAAGAGGGAGAGAATCGAGAAAGGCGAGCTTGCTTTTGGGCCAAGAGTCGGATTGTTTCTGGACGGGGGCCAATCACTGATTTTCGTAGCATCTACTGTCGGCCAAGTTGCCAAAAATACAAAAAAAGGGCCAAGCGCCTCTCAAGCAGCGTCTGAGAAACTTCCACCTCGTTCAATAAAAAATCCAGGTTCTTATCTCACAGCCACTCGGAAAGGGGCTCAATGAAGAAAACCATCGTGTCCTGTTTGACCGCTCGGACAGTTGGCCAATCACAAGATCCATGCTCAACTTTCTTGTTTTACCACGCTGGTGTGATCGGGCTTATCTGAGGCAAGTAAACAACTTCCACGAATCGCACCAAAAAAAGTTTTTCTTGGGGAAAAAGCAACAAAAAAGTTGATGAATTTTGATTAGATATTTTGATTTGATTGATAGTGTTGTGGGCCCAATTATTGTAGTCACGGCCATCGTGCTGACATGAAAGCCAGGCACTAACTGCCACTACACCCAACCGGGTCCATTATATAATCTCCGAGATGTTGACGACAGTCAACTTCATAAGTCGCTAACCGGAGTCAGCCACAAGTCCGTGCTGTGCTTTTATAAAATCGGGGTCTGTCTCTTATTTAGAGACTTTGCGTTAAGGATTTCCCAAAAAAGCGCGAGCCGGTGGAATTTAATCACAGGCCCGGGTCTCGAATAGCAAGACCAGTTTTATGGGAACAAGGATGACAGAAAAAAATATTTACGAAGAGCGCGACTGGCGCCATTGCGGGTGGTAGCCCAGACGACGGCCGACGCAGCCGGTCATTACGCAGTAAGTGAACAAAATGCTGGGCAGCACAGGCAGCAAGCTCGCGCAGTCGTCCAGGGCAACGTCGGCACGGGTAACCACGTGCATAAGCAGAAGCCACGTGCTGCCCAGGGCAGCGCTGCCAGCGACAAGCAGACCGTGGAGCGACCCGTCGCACACAGTCCACAGGCCCAGCGAGATGATCAGCATGGCCAATGCCGACTGCGCCGCCGACTCGAACGGCAGTTTGAGTGCAGCGTAGTTGACGGCCAGAAATCCGCCAGCGCTGCGCAACACGCTGTGCCAGTCCATACGCGATGCTGGGAAGCTCTGCCACCGCACGTCGAGAAACGGCAGCCCGAGGCCCACGCATACAGTCAATGCGCCGCTCGCTGCACCGCCCCACTGTGCACCGCCCAGAGCCCGAGCCACCACATGTCGCTGGCCCCGCACATCGTCGTCCGAGTCGCTCGAGTCAGTCGAGTCGTAGTCGCCAAACCCCCACGCCTGGTCTGCTTGAGCATGGAAGAACTGCACGCTGGCCGCCCACGCCCATCCGAGTGCAAACAGAAAAAGAATCCGGGGCGCCACCCACGCCAGCGTTTGTGCGGCCGATAACCGTAGTTCGAGTCGAGGTCGGCTCTCTGAATGCACAGGTCGTACGGCTTTGCCTTTCGGAGTACTGGCCAAAGGCTTGGCCGTGGGCTTGGTCGGCTGTGTGTTGGCTCGGCCCCTGACCGGGTGCGTGCTGGCCCGCGGCAGCTTTGGCGATATCCACAACTGCCCGCCGTCTTCATTGTCACTCGACTCTGTATGAAATTTCCGAGCGTTCATAATAAACGATTGAAAAATAAAAAATATCAAGAGTGGAGAACACGAAAAAAGGGAAACTTTATACATATCAGATCAGTTTTACAGCATCTGTGCTGCACATGAGGTTTCGAGTAGCGACAGTTTGCCAAACTTTTCTAAAACGGCATAATAGTCGGTTGATGGCTTTGCTGGCCCTGGCTTTTGGACCCCTGCTGTCTTGGATGGACCCTTGGCTTCTACAGGCTCAGCACCCTGATCTGCTGCGGGACGTGCAGCCGAGACGCGGAACGTGCGGTCCAAAGAAGCCAAAGTCGACCGATACGCACGAACATTTGACGAGGCGCGGCTCACAAGCGTCATATACACGGGAGCGCGCCGGCGACGCGTCTCGAGCACACGAAGCAGCACCGTTACGTGGTCGAACACAGCAAACGCAACATTGGCGCTGCCCAGGTGGAACGCCGGTGCATCGATGGGCAGACGAATGGACAATCGTCCGGCGTCAGCGCTAAAGTCTGAGCAGCCATCAATGTGTGTGTCGACGTCGCGATGCCGCCCGGTCAGGGTCGACAGCGGCAGGCGGATGCGCCCCGATGTGTCGCGCAGATGCACGGGCCCTCGAATGCCAAACCGCGGCACAAACACAATCAGCCCGTTTGTGCGCACCTCGGCCACTACGCCGTCGGCCACCACATGCTGCCCGTCGCCTGTCAGTTGCGCAATGTACCGGCTCTGGAACAGCTCAGTCGACTCGCGCTGTGCAAGCTTGGATTGCCGGTTACGCTCGTTCAGTCGCATGGCAGTCGTGCCCACCCACGTTTGCGACAGTTCAGTCGACCCTGATGTCTCTGATGGCTCCTGAAGGGCTGCTAACAACTGGCGGTGCACCACAATGTCGGCATACCGTCGAATCGGCGACGTAAAATGCGTGTAGTACTCCAGTGCCAGCCCGTAGTGCGCAAACGCCTCTGTCGCACAATCGCCCGTAGCAAAGTAGTCAGCCTCCTGCATGGCAAGCGTGGCCATCGCCTTGACCAAAAACGCCATATCAGTATCGCCCGCCTCGCCCGCAATGCGTTGCAACGACTGTGCCAGCGCTAAATTGGAAGAGCAGTCGACATCAAGCCCACGTGCACGCACTGCCCGCTGCAGCCGCTCAAACCGGTCTGCGGTGGGACTGCGGTGGCGCCGCAGCAGTGCTGCTGTAGGAAACGATGCGTGGATACGGCGTGCCACAGCTGCGTTGGCGAACACCATTGCTTCCTCGATCACGCCGTGGATTTCCAGGCTGCGCTTGGGTGCTGCTGCCGCCACTGCGTGTGTTTGTGGATCAAACGCAAATTTGATCTCGGTGCTGGCCAGCTCCAGCGCTCCGCCAAGTCGCCGCCGCGAGCGCAGCACGCGCATTGCTGCTGCCAGCTCAGTTACGCCCGTTGCGAGCTGCGGCTCGAGCTGTGGATCCAGTCCTTCCACTTTGCGCTGCCTGTCCAGCAGCTCCTGCGCCTGCTCGTAGCACATTTCGCACGCTGAGCGGATCACTGTTCGCCCAAACCACGTGTGCTCAACATTGTACTCCTTATCCATATCCCATATCACAGAAACTGCCAGTCGGTCGCTGCCGCCGCGTAGCGAACACACGCGCTCGCTCAGAACTTCAGGAATCATGTTGAACCGCCGGTCTGCCAGATACACTGTTGTGCCGCGCGCTCGTGCTTCTGCGTCTGTAGCAGAGCCTGCCTGCACAAACTGGGCCACATCTGCAATGTGCACGCCCAGTTCAAACCCAGTGCGCGTGCGCCGCATCGACACTGCATCGTCAATGTCTTGGCTGCCCCGCGGATCGATGCTAAACACCAGCGTGTCTCGCAAGTCTCGCCGCCCCTCCAAGTCACGAGTGCAGGGTGTCCAGGGCCGCTCTGCCGAATGTTCTGGCATCTCGCGCAAACTGGCTTCAGAGAACCCCAGCGCCGCCTGCGACACGGCGATTTGGCGCTCAACCAAAATTGTGTCAATCTCAGCATCCAGCGTGCCGATGCGCCCCAATGTGCGCACAAAGTGGCCCTGTGGATACTGCGAGTCGGCTTCCCATGAATCCACCGCCACCACAAAATACCGGTCCGCAATCGCCGCCGTGTCTGCGTAGTGCATGCGGATTTTTGGCACCGCTGCGTCCACCGGCACCGCCAAATGCCGCATTCCGCCTGCCACATCAGCCTGCAGCGTTGCCACATAAGGTCGCCACCGCCGCTCGACCACTCCCACCACTATGCCATGCACTGGTGTGGCCACATTGGCCTTGTCTGCCACCACCGGTGCTTCGTCACCCGCTTCGATCTGCTCCACTGCCAGCGCATCTTCACTGTCTGCTGCGTCATCTGCATCGTCGTCATCTCTATCAGCCGCCTTTGCTTCGCCAACATTGGATTCGGAGCTACTCAGCAACCGCACAACCACGGTATCGCCTGAGCACGCACGATTCAGCGCCGCACGTCCAATAACCACAATATCTGGTGCGTCACTGCGCTCTATTACGCCCTGTGATTCGTTGCGCATGCCGCCACCGGCCCGCAGCCGGATCGTGCCGCGCACCAGCGTGCCATTGCGCAGCCCATCAGAAATGTCACTCTCAGAGTAATGCTTAGCGTAACTGCCCTGTGCTTTGGCCTGCAACCGCGCCTGTGCAAACTCGCATGCCGACATTGCGGTCACATCCATCTCGCCGTCCTGCGTAGCCTGCTCTATCGCCCGAAAGTGCTCAATCAGCTTCGGATGCTGCTCGGCCAGATAATCCTCCAGCCGCCACACTTCCACGCCGTGTTCTGCCGAATAAACTTCCTAATAAATCATCGTTGGAATTAATATCTTACGTCATTTTTGATCTGACAAAGCGATCATTTTTCCGCTTCCAGCTGATATCAAGATGCCATCAGCGATAACAAAAACACTTACTCGTTGGGTTAAAATGACAACGCACTGTGCCTTATTTTGGGCCTCCAGGTGCTGACGGTACCACTCGGCCGCCCGCACCACTGCGCGAGTGTCACGGTCCACATCCGCGCTTTTACCACACACGCGTGTCTGCGCAAACACCTCGTTGGCAAACACCACTGAGCTGCGCGCTGGATCTGCTGCTATTTTGCGCACATTGCGCATCGTCCGTGTGCGGTTTCTGCGGTCAAGAGCGTCAATGACAGTTTGACAAAACACCAGGTTCTTTAGCTCATCTTCCTGCTCAAACAGAGCAATAAATCGGCTGACAGCGCTTGCATCGGGCACCAATATCTGCCCGCGTGTGTCATCGAGCAGCGGCACGCCCTTGCGTGCAAGTTCTGCGTTCATCGTGCATACGCGGCACCCGTGCAGTCCACATGGAATGTCGTTGCGCATGTATCGCTCGGTCACGCTCATCGTCAGCCCCTGCCGCTTGCTGCGCCGAAACGCTACGCTCTCGCTCCGTACGCCCAGCATCTTCTATTGTTGTGTCTTGGGAAAGTTATGAACCCTGAAATAGCTGAAAGTGATGGATACTAGTGGAAGAAAAACGGTGCATCTTTGACACGCGCTTAATGCATCCCAGAAAGACCTGACTAATTATGGTCTGTCCTTATTGGCAATGGTTCTTTTGCGTGGTGTCTTTTAAGCTGAGCGTTTTACTGGAGCCATATGCGTCCATGCTCCAGCTCCGCCGAACGTGTGCTGACGAAGGATATATGATCGGCAGGCCGGTTCAGCAGAAAGGAGATTAGCGAACGAGGCAGAATGATTGGGGCGCAAATTGCCGAAAACGAAGGTCAGTTTCGACCAAACAAATCCCAGCGGAGGAGGGGAGAAGCCGCAAAAGCTTGCCAATTTTTTTGTCATGCCACGTTCAGCGCCTCGTTCATAAATAAAAACAGTTGACCTTGGGCTTTTGGCTTTGACCACCTTCTTCTCTTTAACTATCCAAGCTTTTAACTAGTACCTATAGTTTACCTCGCCTTCATCTTTTATCTGACATCATGGTTGATCCGCGCAATACCTCTCGTCTGCAGTGGCTCGGGTCGCTCGACATTAACCAAGAGCCGGCACACGTCCGCAAGAGCTCCATCATCTGCACGCTTGGCCCCAAGACCCAGACTGTCGAGATGATTGTCGAGCTGCGCAAGGCAGGCATGAACATTGCTCGCATGAACTTTTCGCACGGCTCGCACGAGTTCCACGGCGCGACTATTGCCAACGTGCGCCGCTCGGAAGAGGTGTTTGCAGGACGGCCAGTGGCCATTGCTCTGGACACCAAGGGACCTGAGATCCGTACGGGCAACACCAAGGACGGCTCCGACATTCCGTTCAAGATCGGCCACGAGATGCTGTTCTCGTTGGATCCCAAGTACGCCAAGGAGGGAACTGCAGAGGTCCTGTACATTGACTACCCCAACCTGAGCCAAGTGGTTGCCCCGGGGCGCACCATCTATATGGACGACGGCATCATGGCGTTCGAGGTGCTCGAGTGCCTGGAAAACGCAGTGCGGGTGGTTGCGCGCACAGACGGTGCTCTGTCGAGCCACAAGGGCATCAACCTGCCGGGCTCAAACGTCGACCTGCCTGCGCTGTCAGCCAAGGACAAGGCAGATCTGACGTTTGGCGTCGAGCAGGGCGTCGATATTATTTTTGCGTCGTTTATCCGTACCGCGCAAGACGTGCGCGATATCCGCAACCATCTGGGTGAGGCGGGCGCGCACATCAAGATTGTGGTCAAGATTGAGTCGACGCAGGGCGTGGAGAACTTTGACGAGATCCTGGCCGAGACCGACGGCGTGATGATTGCACGCGGTGATCTGGGTGTGGAGATCCCGGCGGCGCAGGTGTTCATTGTGCAGAAGATGATCATCGCAAAGTGCAATGTTGCAGGCAAGCCAGTCATCTGTGCAACGCAGATGCTTGAGTCGATGACGTACAACCCGCGGCCGACGCGTGCCGAGGTGTCGGATGTCTCGAATGCTGTGATTGACGGTGCTGACTGCGTGATGCTGTCGGGCGAGACGGCCAAAGGTAACTACCCGCTGCACGCCGTGCGCATGATGAGCGACATTTCGCTGCTGGCCGAGTCGGCTATTGCGTACCCGCAGCTGTTCAACGAGATCCGCGCTGCGATCCAGCTGCCTGTCGGCACCACTGAGGCTACGTGCTCGTCGGCGGTCAACGCCGCTCTCGAGCAGAACGCCAAGGCCATCATCTGCATCACCACGACCGGCACGTCAGCCCGCCTGTTGTCAAAGTATCGCCCCGAGATGCCTATTCTGGTGGTTACTCGTGACTACCACACGGCGCGTCACGTACATCTGTCGCGCGGCTGCTATCCGTTCCACTATCAGAAGCCGGCGCCAAAGTATAACGCGAACCCTGCGGATGATGCGCGCGACCAGTGGCAGGACGACGTTGAGGAGCGTATCCAGTTTGCCATTGCCAATGCGTTGGACGCTGGTTTGGTGCAGAAGAACGACGTGGTTATCTCGATCCAGGGGTGGCGTGGCGGTGTTGGTAACACAAACACCATGCGCATCCTGCGTGCGTAATCACCTTGAAATATTTTTGTGTGGCAATACATTACCTTATATCGTTATGTTAATCTTTGAAGAGTAGTTTTATTCCGTGGCTGTTATTCTGCGGTTGTACTTTGATGTTTTACATATAAACTTTTACTTTGTAGTACTATTCTGCATCATTTTTAGAGCAGTTTTTAGCCTGTGGTTTCATTCTGCAGAATTTGAACAGTTTAAAGAGTTTTATTGTGATACTTTAAACTGGTACTAAATACTGATTTATTTATTCTTCTTATTTCTGATTCGGTTTGCCCAGCGAGTGGCAATATAAAATCGTGCAATTTTATACTGGGAATCAGAAAGTGATATACCGTACTTATCAATGGTATTCAAAAACTTTGCTAACATTATACATTTAAGATCCACATTCAAATCTGTAAAAGAGCTCCGTTCAGCATGCTTATCAGCAAACCAAGAAGCTGTTGTTTGGGCCACCGATTCCAATATGTGTTGTACTTTGCCAATCTCATAATCCTTCACCAAACGTGGCAAACTATGCTTGTCAAGCACAAAAACCTCTGTTGGGTACAGTTCCAATATCTTTTCTTGTGAATTGTGTCGGTTGTACCCATCGGCACCCCATTTAATTTCCTGGTGCAGCAATATCTTTACAGAATAAACATCAATACCATCGTGGTTGCGTCTAGCAACATGTTTGAAAATAAACAGCACCTTGTTCAGGTCGTTGCACAGCTTTTCAGTATCCTCCAGCACATCATCTGCTGGAAGTGCCAAACTACCATCGAAATACTCCCAATACTCCTGAAGATTGATGTTCGTATCCTTTAATTTCTGAAGAACCTCTGGAATATTGACCATGCTGTGTTATGTACGAAATATAAAAAGATAAAGCTGTAAAAGTAAAAAATGCAAAATATTTGCAAAAAGGCACTGGAGAAAGAAAAGAGTCACTTTTTGACATTCCTCTAACGACTTGACTAGCTTGTGACTCGTCGGTTCGCCAAACCGTTGAGTCTTGGGCGAGTCATGACTTGATGAGCTAAAGATTTGAGCAATAGGCAAGGCTCGCAACCTGCCTGGACCCAGCATAAAGCCTGCATGCCAAGTGTGAATATTTCAAACTCGTCTCCACAGTCTGCAAGCACACATAAACTTGCTTTGAGCCGCCGTGGTGATAGCCGGTTGGGAAGTGAAAACAGCAGAATGCCACAATAGCGAGCTTTGGAAGAGGAGATAAGGACAGTCGTAAACTAATTACCCCGAATTAGATATAAAACGGATATATTAGATTGCTAGTCGGACTTTTGCCGCTTGCGCTGGCAGGCTTGCTCGCTGGAAACAGGTGTACTGGAAACTGTCGTGCTAGAAACTGAGGCACTGGATAACGCTGCCTTTTCTGCATCGAGCAGGGCTGTGAATTTTGTGTTGAGCTGTGATTGCATGTCTTCCAGCGCACCAACAAGGTTTGTCATGCCTCCGCCGGCTGCTGGACACTCAATGGTAAAAGCATCGGTATTTCCCGTACTGTCCTGATACACTGCCTCTATTGCCGCCATATTGATAACACGCTCCAAAATCAAACAAATATATCACTAAAGGCAATTAACAGCCGGGCTAATATCAAAGCAATTTCTAAATTTTTAACAACTATCAAATAAAGTATGGGGATCAAAACCTGTGATTTTCAAATTTTGATGTCGCGTTTTCAAACGCGTCTTATTCCTATTGCGTTGTTTAGCTGACCAAAAGTACACACTACTCACATTCTCTCTTTTGCATTATGCAATACCAGTATGTGGTGTCGGCACACAAAGCTAGCTCGGTGCTAGCAAGCGTTAGCGGGGCATTCACCTTGCCAGAAGCGACGGATTTGGTGCTCGCAAAAAACAACCGAATCGAAGTGCACACGCTTACGGCAGCTACAGGGCAGCTGCGGCAGGTGGGCGGCTGGGCGTTAAATGGCAAAATTAGTACTCTGCATTTCTTCCATCCGTCTGATCGGCTAACGGGATGCATTCTGGTAACGTCGGAAAAGTTCCAGTTTGCCGTGCTGTCGTGGGACGCAGCTGAGCAACGAGTTATCACCGAAAGCACAGGCGAATTCGCAGAGGTTACGGGCCGGCCGACCACCGAGACTAAAATTGTTGCGGTCGATCCTCTGAACCGGGTCATTGCAGTGTATGCGTACCAGGGAATCGTGCATTTGTTGCCAATGGACAGCACGCAGGATCCAGAGTCGGCATGGCGGAAGCTCTTGCGATTAAGAGGTCGTAAGCGTCCAGGTAGCCAGCAGCAGTCGCTGGGTAGCTTGAGTATTGGCAGCCTGGCTACAAGCAACGCAGATACTGAGAAATGGCCGTATTTGGCGCGCGCTCCGATGACTGATGGACTGATGATTCCTAGTTATCTGCAGACGGCAGAGTCAAACAGTCATGGCAGGGAAAAGGGCAAAGAAGTTGCGCACGCAGAGCGCAGCAGCGACATTTATCCAATTATGGCACGGTACATTCATGAGCTAAAGGTTGTGGATATTCAGTTTCTTCATGGTGAAGCTGACGAGCTGCCAGCATTTGCAGTACTGTATGAGGACGCCAATATGCAGCGACAGGTTCATGTGTACCGGCTGGGCGATAGCCAAGGCGAGCTACAGCCCATCTCAGAGTGGACCAGTCTGTCGCTGGAGGCGTCCGCTGCCAAACTGATTGCACTGCCTGGCGGCAATGTGCTAGTGGCAGGCGACGAGTCGCTGAGCGTGATTGGTCCTGATCGGCAACCACTCGGCATGTCGAAGCGCGCATCTGCAGTGACAGCATGGACATGGATAGACACTGACTCGTACGAACGCTTGCTGCTAGCCGACGAGGAGGGCGTGCTGTCGCTAGTAGTTTTGCAGTATGCCGATTCAAGGGGACAGCAACAAGTGCAGGACCTGTTTGTTGAGCGCTTAGGTAGCACGGCTGTGGCATCCAGCCTTACGTATCTAGACGCTGGCTGTGTGTATGTGGGCTCGCATTGTGGCGACCAGATGCTAGTGCGTCTGCATACACAGCCGTTGCCACGCTCTGTTGTAGAGGGAGCAAATCAGCGAGCACTGCACATGTGGGACGAAACCGCCAACTCGACCAAAATATTGGCGTTTCCGCTTGGCGATGCTGATAAAGTCGACAGCCAGACACTGCCAAACACATTTGTTGAGACGCTAGAGTTACACGAGAACTTGGCACCGCTGGTTGATATGTGTGTGGTTGGGATTGGCGAGAGCAGTAACCGCGCTGCTGATGTGCTGACCACCGGATCAAAGGCGCATGAAGATAATGAATCTGCTGGTAGCGTGGAAAACTGTAGATCAGCGGGCACTCAGCCGGGCGGAAACTATGGCAGCGTGGTGTCTTGCTCAGGCATGCACAATATGCCTGGGCTTCGGGTCGTGCGTAACGGCATTGGGATAGAACAGCTGTTTAGCGCTGACATTTCAGGCTTGCTGGGCCTGTGGTCGCTGACCATTGCCCAGCCTGCGTCGCGCGATAGCCCGGCTATGGACATCGACACAGATGACGCACAGTTGATTTTGCTGGTGCTGAGTCTCGTCAATCGCACATTGTTGCTGGGCTGGCGCGAACCTAGTGGCGAACAGGTGGATGTTGCTGAGGTTGCACTGCCTGGCTGGCGACTTGGTGAGCCAACACTGGCGGCGGGGCTAACTAATGACAGACGACACGTGGTACAGGCAACGTCAAGCGCTCTTGTGCTTATCGATTCGGTCGGGTGGACGGTACAGGCCGAGTGGGTGCCTGGTGAGATTGGCCTGGCTGCAATCAGCGCAGTATCAGTCTCTGGTGATCAGGTGGCTGCAGCTATCGATGGCAGCACTGTCGTGTATCTGGAAGTGCACCAAGGCACATTGGTGTGCGTGGGACGCCGCCAGCTGGATAATGCTGTGTCATGTATTGATGTGCACTCGTGGCATGGCGCAGCTGGCCCAGCAACTCATGTTGCAGTTGGGATGTGGTCTGTCAATGATGTGTGCCTGCTGGCACTGCCGGATCTTGTCACAGCTGCACCTGCGCTGTCGCTGCGCATGCCACAGGGGCTGGTGCCGTCTGCCTCTGCTATTGGCCTGGCCAGCACTGGCCAAGACAGCCTGCCACGGTCGGTGCTGATGTGTACATTGGGCAATACGCCTTATTTGCTGGCTGGTCTGGGTGATGGTCGGTTGCATCAGTTTGCGCTATCTGTAGGCGCTGACGGCGTTATTGTGCGTGAGCACAAGTCCATTGCGCTGGGGTCTGGACCGCTGGGCCTGACGCCATTTGTCAACCATGGCTTGCTCAACGTGTTTGCATCCAGTGACCACTCTGCAGTGTTGTTTGCCGACAAGCACCAGACCGCTCACAGTGACACACGTATTTCAGACAGCAGCCAACGCATAAGCAAGCTCATGTATGCAAATGTCGATGTGCTGGGAATTAAGCGCATGGCGCCTATAGACTCGTTGGGGCTGCCAATGTCGATGTGTCTGGCCGTGGGCAGCCAGATGTGGATTGGCCTGGCAGACCCAGTCCAGCGCCTGCACATTCGCAGCTATGCGCTGCCACGCTGGGCAACTCCGCATCGCATTGCACACAGTCCTACCCAAGGCGTCTATGCTGTGGCTACTATCCATTCACTGGACACAGGCGGCTCGCTGACATCAACTGCCCGAGAGTCGGCAGTCTGGGAGCAGCTCGCGTTGGCTGAGAGAAACGTACAACAGCAAATGAAAACTGCCAGCCAGCTGCATAATGTGATTTCTGCAACACCTCCGGCTGAAGTAGGTCGGTTCACCATCATGGACAGTCAGGGCATGGATGTGCTAGCCAGTGTGTTGCTGCTTACATATGAGATGCCAGAGAGTTTGTGTGCGGCATCGCTAAAGTATTTGCAGCGCCCTGCGCCTAATGCTGAAGCAACTGCCGAAGCACAGGCAGCACCTGCTTCTCTAGCCAACAACAATTTGGGTGAAAGCGACAGCACGCCCCAGATGCTCAGCGGCGTATTTGTGCTGGGGACGTCAGTTGTGCTGCCTGGTGAAGACGACGCCCGTTGGGGCCGGATAATTATATGTGCATGGGACGCAACTCAGCGGCATATGCGCATTATGAACACCTTTAGTGTCGTGGGCGCTGTGTACGCACTAGTGCCGTTCCGCGGTATGCTGCTAGCAGCAGCAAACGGACAGCTTATGTTGTTTGGATGGCAGTGCCGTGCGGTGGGCGTCAAAGCCAACAACACTACAAAGGTCTGCGACGGCGTCATGTTTATGGAAGACCCAGATTACGAGCTGGTATTATTGTGTTCACAGCAGACACAGATTACTGCGCTGAGCATATCAGTTAGCGGTGACTATATTATTGTTGGTGACATCATGTCGTCAGCATCGCTGTACCGGTATGAGGAGTATGTGATAGCAGCTTCCAGCGGCAACTGGGCGAATGGGCAGCAGTCGGGCAGCGAGGCAGCATTTGCCGGGCAGATTCGGCATCGCCTGGTGCCAGTAGCCCGGGACTACAGCGGCGTGTGGACCACTGCAGTTGCCTCAGTACCGCCGCCACTTGCGCAGAATACGGCACGACTATATCCCAACATCATTGACGCAGAGGCTGGATTTTTGGCCCGGCAGAATGCGACTAGCTACGAGTGCGCATTCCGAGGCGTGTCGCAGGAGCGGTTTGTTGTTGCCGATGCGTACAATAACATTATTCGGATGGCGCGTGCTGAGGACAGGGCGGCAGGCGATGGCTCGGGCGTGGACAGCGAGCGACTGTATGTGGAGGCACGGTGGCACTTGGGCGACATGGTCAACGTGGTGCGGCAAGGATCACTGGTTATGGACATTCCTGATCCAGAGTTCCCAGGCTTTTTCCGGCCAGTTCTGGTTTACGGCACGCTTCACGGCGCAATAGGCGTGATAGCTTCTGTAGAGGATGGTCGGCTTGGACGGGTGCTTGACCGGCTGCAAATCAACATGGCGCATCTGATACCGACGCCTGGGCTGTGGGACTATGGCCAATGGCGTGGGTACAGCAGCGACCAGCGTACATCACAGGCATTTGGTTTCCTCGATGGTGATTTGATTGAGCAGTTTCTGGATTTGTCGCCAGAGATGCAGCAGCTGGTGTTTTCGGGTGGCAGCACACAGGCTTCCGGTGAAGCGGTTGCCGAGGCAGAGCACCAAATGAAGAGCGAGTTCTGGGCCAGCTTCTCACGTGTCGAAGCAGAAGGTGACGTGGCTGTTTTCTCTCAAATGGCTGTGTCTGACATTGGCCAGCGTGAGGATGTGTCGCTAGACTATGTCGTGAGACTTGTCGAAAGCCTTACGCGGCTGCACTAGTTTTGATTATTTGTGTAGCAAATGTCTGAGATGTTTTATGGAAGAGTGGCATGTAGTTTATAAATGTTGGCATAAAGTCAATGTGCAGTCCTTTTTGTATATAAAACTTCTGTCGCCTTCTTGCCAAGCATGAGGCAAAGCTGGTGGGCCATAGTGAACACGCATTTAGCCATTCTTTCTTCTTCAAAGACCATGTTGCGATTGCAAGCATTGCAAGTGGAAAATCTGCATGCACTCATTGGACATGTCCTGCCTGTGCGATGAGGAAATTGCTGGGAAAAGTGTCCATTTGAGTGCCGCTTGCAGCTTTGGCTAGCCTTGGCTGGCCAAAAGAGCGTTATTTTTATAGTCCGTTTTTTAGCATACTTTTCAGCATACCCTAATCGGTTTGGTCCGTCAGCTCAACTTGTTGGCTTACAGAGTTGGCAAGCCGTAGGTGAGCTATGGCTTGATGAACTGGAGGACAGGAGCAATGGCTGAGCTGGTTCTTTCATGTTTTCTTTTCTGTGTCGTTTAAATTAGCAATATTTTACAGTATACATTATAATTATGAAAGGTGTGGCAATCTGACGCTATGGCTCCACTGTTGGGTACTGGATCAGGTGATCGTGCAGGGATATAGTTGGGATGGCATTCTCTACAGAGTCAACTTTCTTTTCTCTTCAGTATTGTATTATTACACAATTTAAATTATTTTGTTTAAATAATATAGTATTACAACTGCAGTTTGTCATCATCTAGGATAGTCACTCATATACGAATGGAACCATATGAAAAGCACATCACAGGGAATATGTTTTGATGTTTGCGACTAATTGCAGCAATACCATGGTGCTGCTGCCTCAAAACGTAAACAATTTTATATTGATTGATTTTTCATAAAAGGGAGACAACTAAAGAAGAAACAGAATGAATTTGCATCTGCAGCTCTGGCCACAGATACACTAAATATTATAGGTTTAGTTTAAATAAACTGAGCCAAAGCAAGAAAAATACCTCAATATACATAAATATGAATATGAATATATATTTAAATATGAAAAAAGACGTAAACTGAGCTTTTTTAGCTTTTCCTAGATTTGTTTGAATTATAACCATGTGTCACAAAGACAAACTTGGTGGCTATCAAGTTAGGAAAATATGCGCTTAGTGCAGCATCAGCTTCTGAGTTTTCCATAGGTTCCTCGCAGTTAGATCTGCCAATTACATCCAAATTACATTGGGAATAATGAGTAGGATCATAATTAGAAATGGGGATGCACAAATGTTTAGTACGGCATCTAGGTTGACGTTTAACAAATGTCTCCAAACCTGGACCTTTGTCAGCATATCTATTTGAATTAATATTCTTTAAATGCCAATCATAAGCGTAATAAATATACCAGTGGATAGTTAGAGTTGCGAGTGTTGATTGTGATTGCCCATATCTTTTCAAATATGACAATTGTGCAAGATCATTATATGAGTGCTGCTTGGATGCTTTGAATTTATATATACGGTTATACTTCTTAGTGCCAGATATACCAGCATATTCGTCAGCATACTGTATATGGTTAGGTTTTTTTGACGAATGAATTATAATCAAGCGCAGGTGCTGAAGATGTGGTATGCAATTGATTGAGCGTAGAAATTTGTATGGTTCAATGCTTGTTTTTAGCTCCAGCCAAGTCAAATTCGGCCAGTAGATACGAGACAATTGAAGATGGTGTGCTTGCAAACCAGCGCAGCTGATCTCTGGGATTAGGCCCACCATGCTGAAAATTGTGTTTGTTTCGGAAATAAACCGCTCATAGTTATGGTCGCCATTTGTAAATAACACTAATTGCAGATGCAGCTTTTCCAAGCTACTGGTATTGTTCTCTAATAGCTTAATTGCGTTTTTACAAAATCCTGAATAATCCAGCGTTTTTAAATTTAAAGCCATCAGCTGAAAGTCGCTGTTGGTAATAATGCCATCATCGGCCTTTAGATGGGTGAGTTTGGGAAATTCCAGATGGCAACTTCTAGTATGCAGCGGTGCATCACTCTCTAAACGGCCACAGTGCAATTGAAGACTCTCAAGATTAGTAAACTCAATAGAATTTGTGTCTTTGTCGCACACAAACTGATTCCAGATATTTCGGTTTGAATGGCTGCGTAGATTTAGGGAAGTTAGCAATTCAGGATTAATAAATGGAATGTCCTTAAAACCACTATACACATTGTTGACAAAATGGCGAATATTGGTTGCCTTCAAAAACGCGGGGTTAACCCTATAGCCTTCCAAGTCAACTGTTACTAGTTGGCTTGTATATGCGCTTACAAGTGTGCTGGGCACATCTGTCTGTGTACTGCTGTATTCTTTATCTTTTATTCCTAAGCTGCTAACGTTTGGAAATCTGAGAGCCAACATGTGGGCAGCTGGGCCAAAAACTTTATTACAAGCATCGTTTCGTGGGGCAGTCAGATATTTATTTTCGGCGTTACTTTCTATCCAGTCGCGCACTGCTGAAAGCTCTGGGAATTTGTTTTCGTTGATATCGAGCGCTTCTGCCACATAGAGCCAAGGAAATGATATATTGAAATATGTTTGGACATGAATAATTATTCGCTTCACCAGAAACCCATATCCATTCGTATATATCAATCCAGCATTGGTGTAAGGAACTTTGTAGACAATTGGCAAGCGCTGTGGTTTGGATAGATAAGAGTGCAAATCATCATCGGGTATAATAATAAACACCGCTGCATAGATAATAGGCAGCATGGTTGCTCTCCATGAACGGCAAATTGACAGCGTACGAAGAACATGCTTCCAGCCAGGCACCATTCCAGTTGCATGGTGCTGAAGGCTAGTAATAGCCATTATTATGTCACTCGGCAGATCAGCAAAACTCGTCATGGTTATTTAAAATTTGGTAGGTAAGCAATTCAAAATTTTCAAAAAAGGCATGGATCCCAGAAGTGAGGCTTTTCTAAATATTAATCCTTAATATGCAAACTAGTTATCTACAGAAAGTTATGGATAATTAAGTGTGGCGCCGTGGTGTTGTGAACCATCACAGAGTCACCGAGCTGAGAAAGATTGGGAACGCCCAAGACAATGAAAAAGGCGCAATGGACAAGAATATTTCTTTAGTTAGTAAACTAGTAATTAGAAGAGAACAAGAACATTGCCAACGTCAACGAATCTGTGTTACCGAGAACACATTGTCACATAATAAGTAAAATGTATGAATGCAAGTATATTCCATACTGCACGTTTTAGCCTTGACAATGATATGCTAAAATAGACCACATGTCACTGAATTCTGCAACAAGGCTGTGTCAGGGGACCAGCATAATAGCCACCACAGATATAGCGGGTAAATGGTTCAAAATAGCTAACAATATGACGTTTTTGCCAACTCCAGTTAAGGCAGGACTGGTGGATGTGGGAATAACTTGTACTTTTTCTCAGCCACACTAGACCAAAATACTTTATGACATTGTTATTTGCTAAATGATACTCTAGGTCTCACAGTTAAAGAAGTGTGCCAAGTTGTGTCACATAGTGTGGGGATTATACTAATTATTACCTTTTAAGGTATCACACGCCATATTTGAAGTCACATATGTACTAGCACGATGCGTTGGTCTGCATTAGCCAGGGATATAGTGGCACGACTGCTTCTATTTTATGCATTTATTTCAACAAATAATAACATATCTGGTTGTTTTAATGGGAAAAACGTTGATAAAGCACTCGCTCAGTTTAGCAGTCTATACCTGTATTGCAGAGTTGATTTTTTTTTGCAGAAAGAAAGGCTTAATTCGGTTGACCACTATATAGTGTGGTATTTGGAAGCTTTCTAAAAAAAACAGTTGACCACCCAAACAGCTATCACAAATTTGCCCTATTTTTCTCTTTTAAAATGAAGGTTGTTTTCTGTCTGACTGTCTTGGCCGTTATGGGTAGCGCGTCGCTGGTTCGCCGTGGTATTGTGCACGTGGATAGCAGCACATGCAAACACCTTGGCGAGCTTGGTCTTGTGATTGGAAACCCAGACTTCAGCATATGCGTAACCAAGTACTCTGAAGAAGAGCCATTCAATGCCGACAAAGATACTTGCAACGCGATCAAAAAGTCCAATGTGGAACCGAGCGACCTAAACGTTAATTGCGATAACTGATAGCTTGTCTAGAGACTAGGTTTTCCATCAACAAAAACATGAAATATATATTGAATCTATCTGCGCAGCACCAATGCTAGAATTATAGCCAAAACAAGCACAAAAGCAATAGCAATAACCTGGGCATGATCTCGAGCAACCGCAACGGCAGTTTGAAGCGGCGTCGGCCACACGTCCGGCAACACATAAACCTGGCACGTCTGATCCGCCGACGCACTAACCAAGTGCTTGCCATCCCTGTCAAACGCCAACGCCGTAATAGCAAACGAATGGGCAGCCGGCACCCGCATCAACACTCGAAGAGACTTTGCATCGCAAACAACCACATGCAGGGACGCAGTAGCAAACGCCAGCAAGCCCTGTGGGCCCAGAGCAAACGTAGTAATGGGCGAGCTGCTCACTCGACGCGTCGCAGTGCGCACCCATTTGTTTGTGTCCCATACCACGATATAGGCGCCATTACGAGCTCGTGTGTTCAGCACAGTGTACAATGTGTTTGTTTGGCCAAAGCGGGCAAACCGAAACACCGCGCGCTCGCCTCCTGATATGCGTGGATCATCGATACGACGCACGAGTTCAGCGTCTGTGGTCGACAATACGCGCAGTTCAGAGTCAGTTGCAGCGACTAGCCATTTGTCGTCGTTACTGAAGCCAACGTCATTAATCTCATCGCGGGCATCGATAAACGGAAACACTGGCTTCAGCGTCGGCACACGCACAACAGATAACGTACCGTCGGTCGCTCCGCCAACCACCAGCTTCCCCGACGCACTCATCGCAATGCACTTTTGGTAGTCCACATCTCGCGTACTTCCCATGCACTTTGCTTGCTTGCCCATCGTAATTTTAGTTTTTGTGTATGAAAACAAGCGGCAGTTTTGGTTGTTGCCCTGTTTTATCTCCGCCATTGAAGTGTTGATGCTGCACACAAACAGTTTGTCTTTTGGGTGCATGGCCAAGCACGTTGGTGCGTCTTCATCGCTGCTCAGTACAAGCTCCGCATTGAGGTTGAGAGTCGAGGTCGAGTCGTCTATGGAGTATATGGATAGTTTGTTTTGCACTCCTGAACGACTGGGCCCGCCGCCACCGCCCAGTACTATTTTGTTCGCGTGTGTTACTCCAATGCAGCCGATGGGAAACCCGACATTGACGGTGTATCGGTTTGCGGGTATCGGCATTTCAAAATTCAAATTTTATAGTGTAAAAATAGAGAGGGAAGGAGAAATGATTTATTCGATTACTGCGGGAGCCAAAAAGGCCTTTAGTTTTTCAACGGCTAAAAAGCGGTGCGAGCATGAGTTTTTGACGTCGTCGGACATTTCAGCATACGTTTCGGTAAAGCCGTCAGGTTGGAACACTGGGTTCCAGCCAAACACAGCCGGACCGCGAGGAGCTACAATAGTTCCCTTATGTATGCCCTCGAACAGCACAGGCTCGCTCCCTGGTCCATCACAGTACGCAACAGTGCACACAGCAGCGCCCGACTTGTCCTCAAAGCCAGCGAGCATCGTGTGCAGGCCTTGTGGGCCAAGTTCATTAAGGAACCACTTTATATACGCTCCAGGCAGCCCGTTCATTGCATTAAACCCCAGTGCTACGTCTTCAGTGATCACAGGCCCATTAACCATTTGTGCTGCTTGCTTGCACTTTGCCCGTGCTACATCCTGGGTGGTGCCTTGGATCTCTTCCAGATCCAACGACGCGTTGTGCAAGTCGACAATACCGCAAAGGAGATCTTGCATCTCGCGCAGCTTGTTCTTGTTGCCCGTGACAAACGTGAGTTTGCGCAGTGCCATTGCCGAGTGTTTTGGATTTGAAATAATATAACAAAAGAAAAAGATTATTTTTCGGAACCTGACAGCTTTTTTCTATCGCTTGTTGTTATTTCGCTTAATTTACTATATATGGCAGCGTTTATTGGTGCTCAGGAGCTTGCCCGACTGGTGCGGGACCCGACAAAGACGGCAGGCACGGACTATCTTGTAGTGGACGTTCGTGATTCGGATTTTGCGGTTGGACACATTCCCGGAGCGCTCAACGTTCCAGCCCACGATATGTACGCCAAAGCAGGGTCAATTATTGACGCGTACAGCCATGTACCACTAGTGGTGTTCCACTGCATGCTGTCGCAGCAACGCGGACCAAAGGCAGCACGCATATACAGAGAAGTCGTGAGTGGGCGGCTCAAAATAGCAGCTGATGGTGACCCGCTGTTTGGCCAAACAGTTCGAGTGCTGGATCGTGGGTTTGGCGGCTGGGTCGATGCGTTTCTAAAGACAGAACCAGATCTGATAGCTGATTTTGATCAGGAAATGTGGGACACCTTGTGATCACAGAATCAGCGCATTTCTGAATGCACTGACGCATTTCTCGTTTCTCAGAAAATAGACAATGCTTTTCACTCTTCTGGTTGTTACTGCTATATAATATAATACGGGGCGTATACTATTCGTACCCATTTGGGCTCTATACACTGCTCTACTGCGTACCAAAAAGAGGATGGCAAACGACCGGCAAGCAGCGCACCGACGGCTGTCCGAACGCCGCCACGCCGACGAGACGTTCAACATAATGGTGGCCGGCCCGCGCGGCGTAGGCAAATCAACACTCTTGCAAACATTGTGCGACTCGTTCTCTTCACTGCATATTGACGCGCTCAGCGAAGGCTCGCGGCAAATGTACACAGGCACAGACGACGCCGACGTCGACCCATTTTGCATATTCGACACACTTTCGGGCACCACACACATACGGCGCTGCCACGTACGCACCATAGACCCTGCGACCAAACACATGGTGCGGGTTGAGCTCATTGACACGCCAGGGATCGATACTCGAGACGAGCAAGTGGCCAGTGCGTGTATAAACGAACTGTGTGGGGAGATCGAGCGGCGGTTACGGGCAACTGTAGATGAGGAAATGAGTGTACGGCGCTCGAGTGTATCACGGACACAGCATGTACATACTGTGGTGTATGTGGTAGCGCCGCCCGTAAGTTCGAGCCATATGACGGATGCGCATGCTCATAGACTGGACGCATCAGTTGACATTTTGACAGAAACAGATGTTCGAGCATTGCGGCGGTTGGCGCAACTCACAAATGTAATAGTTGTGGTAGGCAAAAGCGATACGCTCGAGGCCAGCGACCGGTCGTTGCTCAAAAACCGGTCGTTCTACAAAACAGCGCAACAGCTGGTATCTCCGCAGCAGTTGTTCGCATTCACAGACTTGCCTGACACACTGCAAGAACCAGCGTGTGAAGTGGATGCGGTGGGCCGACGCATTGCCCGCCGCATGCCGTTGCTTGTATGTGGGTCCAAGCACGTCGACCAGTGGCAGCAAATGCGGTTGCCCGAGTTCCGCGCCTCCGCCAGCCGCGTAACCATTTCGGACTGGCGAGCCCTCGTAACTCGGCATAACCAAATTGCTCCTGCGTCAATGCCGCAACGGCCTGAACCCCCTCGTGCGGGCTTTGTTTCGGTGGTGCGGGCAGGCCAACGCAGAGAAATCTCGCTCGTTCGCGAGTATCCGTGGGGCGCGTTGCAGTTGACTAATCCCGCACATTGCGATTTTGCCTTGTTGGTGGATGTGTTGTTGAGTTCGTTTCGAAAGTCGATGGTGTGCTGGGCCGATGAACATTATTACGAGGCGTATAGGTTGCGACGCGTGGCAGCCGATCCTTTGTATGGCGATGCGGCCAGGGACCGGTCGGCGTATTTGGAGGCACAGAGGGGAACGGCCGAGTACGTGTCAACTGCTCATGCCGTGTGTGAGCCAAGTGTAAAGCCCCGGCGCTTCAGCGTTGGCCCCAGTTATTGACAGTCACACTTTTTTATTGTAACGTGCTTGTCCCACAACTATTCTTATCCCGCCAACTTGGTACCATATATTTTCTTTTTGGAAAATGAAAAATTAATGCTGATTTAAATCTTTATAAGCCTACTAAACTTTAGAAATGACTACAGAGTGTGTGACCCCGGGCCGCCGGCTCGGACTGGCTGACGAGTATGACGCTGGGGCGGGAACATACATGCGTAACGGCATGATCTACGCATCAATCCTCGGCACCAAAAGCACATCCACAGACGAATCAGCGCCCAAGCCCACCATCCAAGTAACTCGTTCGGCCAAATTCGCCGTGCCAACCATCGGCTCCCACGTCCTGGCCCGCGTCCTCCGCATAAACCCCCGCGCTGCTTCCGTCTCCATAATGATGGTCGGCTCCACCCCGTGCAAAGACTTTCTCGGCACCGTTCGTGTGCAAGACATTCGAGCCACCGAAAAGGACTCGGTTCGTGTGCATTTGTCGTTTCGCCCGGGCGATGTTATACGGGCTGAAGTTATTTCGCTGGGCGATCAGAGATCGTATTATTTGAGTACGGCCAAAAACGAGTTTGGCGTGGTGTTTGCCCAGAGCGTGGACGGGAATGCGATGGTGCCGGTGTCGTGGGAGGAAATGCAGGATCCAAAGACACGAGTTGTGGAGAAGCGAAAGTGCGCTAAAGCGTTTTAAATTGCTTACCCACAACTGTGATCAAATATGGAAATATATTATGAATTGATTTCCATCTTTTGGTTAATGAAAAAGGGTTAGTTTAACTTTGCTATTTAATACAATGGGCGTTGACGTGCGCTCGTGGTACGCTTGGGTTGCGGTACTTGCTACGCTTATCACGTATATTGTTGTGTCAGGGCTGCGCAAGCCCGTATCATTTCTTCCCCTGCACACACCATGCCAACAACTCCTCAATTATGTATCGCAAACCACCCGCTCTATCCTGGTGCGCATCCTCCGCCAAGGCCACATCCCCGCCCACATATCATTCATAATGGACGGCAACCGCCGCTACGCCCGCATGCGGCACCGCGCCGCCACCTCGGGCCACATCTCCGGGTTCGACAACCTCACTCGCGTTCTCGACTGGTGCAACGCCCTCGGCATCACCCATGTGAGCGTCTTTGCCTTTGCCATAAACAACTTTAACCGCTCTCCCTCCGAAGTTGAAGCACTAATGGACTTGGCCACAAATAAGTTGAGGGAACTGGCAACGAAAAGCAAATTGGTCAAGCAGCACAACGTGCGCATTTGCGTAGTCGGCAACCGATCGCTGCTGAGCAAAGAGGTGCAAGAGGCGGCAGAGTTTGCCGAGGAGGAAACAAAAAATAATACAGGGATGCGGCTCAATATTTGTTTTCCGTATTCGGCCACCGATGAGATTTCGTTTGCGGTGCAGCGAGTTGCACAAGATGTGCAAGCACACGAGTTGCGGGTTGATGAGGTGGACGAACGTGTGGTGGCAGATCGGTTGCGTATTAAAAGCCCGGACCCTGACATTTTGGTCCGTACGTCAGGCCAAGTGCGGTTCAGCAACTACATGCTGTGGCAATCCGCCAAACGCACACATATCCAGTTTATCGATGTGTTTTGGCCCGATTTCTCGTTTTTCCACATGTTCTGCATCCTCATTTCGTGGCAACTATCGTACGGTCAAATACGCCAACGCAATGCGTAGATTTTGCCGAATAAAATTATTTATTTAAACTAGTGATGGATCCCTGAGCCTGAGGTGTGGAGCCGCTCGGCCGAGCAACTTGATGCCTGGACGTTTCCCGTTTGCGCGTCAAAAGTTTTGCACATGTCGTAGGGCGGCGAATACAAGTGCAACGACACCGCACGGAGCGTGTCCGAAGGATTCGCAATTCTGTGCAGTCCAATCCGGTCGTGCATATACGCAACCGACTCTTCGCGCAACGGCCTCGTACTCACGAGGCGGGGCACCGAATCTGCTTGCGGCCATTTGTACAACGCTTCGTCCAGCTGTCCCTCCAAAAGTCGCATCATGCAGTGGCTGCCCGCATGGTCGTGGATTGGGCTTTCTTGGTCGGCGCCCCAGACGAGCATTAGCAAATTGTATTTGCCGTTGCCGTCGTCCACCAAGTTGCGGGTGTACCGCGTGCCGTCTTTGTACACTGCGTATTGCGACCAGTCGGAGGGAGAGCCAGAGTACGAGTGCATGAGTTGGCGCACGCGCCGCACCGTGTGTGGGTTGTCGCCCAGGCCGGTGTCTCCCATGCATGTGTTCAGCGATGCGATGAGGTCGCTCATGGTGTGGATGGATGGATGGGGGTCTTGCACAGGCGTAGCACTTGTAGTTGATGGAGTGGCATCTTGCATGGGCTCGATGCTTACACAAGGTATACACTCTTGCAATGTAACGCTTGCAGTCGATGGTACAAAGTCTTGCATAGTCTTGGTGCTTGTCAGTTTAATAATAAAAGAATTGGGCGGTTTGAATAAGAATTGGGAGAGAAAGACTTTTTATACTCGGATGTCCCATGAGAAACAGAGGAAATTATACGGGTTGCGGATTATAGAGACGCATTGTGCTCCTATCAGTTGCTTCAATCGTGCCACATTTGGAAGGTGCTGTTCTCACGTTCAGGGGAAAGGGGGAAAGGGGGAAAAAAGGGGCTCCTGAAAATCCACAAATCAAATGACCACACTGATCCGTGTAAAGCGATTCTATTTTATATCCAATTCTCAGGCCACATTTCCAATTCAATAAAACCACATGTTCAACCAAAAAGCTTATCCAGATTTGTGCAACGAGTCCGCGCGTATCGCCGGCTTGACAAAGTCCGTGTCGTCAGGGTCAAACTCGACATCCGCCCGTACATGACCTTTTTCGTCAATCGACGTTCCTTGAGTGACCACGCGAATCGATCCTTGAGCCCACTTTTCCACATCCTCGTGCAACGAGTTACATAGTCCAAAGTTATCGAGAGGCGCCCATATGCATACGGTGGGAGATGCACGAAGCGCTGGGTTGGAGAACGCTTCGGCCAGTGCGTTTTCACCGACAGTAGCCAGCAAGCTTGTGTCAACCATGCTGTACCGGCTCTTGCGCTGCTCGGTCGAGTGCACCGAAAGTGCAGTTTGGTTGGCTCGACGATGACGTAGTTCGGTGGTTGACGAAATCGATTGCATGCTGGGTGCGCCCACTTCTTGCGGCTCGTTGATCATGGGCGGGTACAAAGACTGAGCTTGCGTGTCGATTGAGATAATGTTTGTGTCGTTGCTCGTAGGCCGCACGTCAGTTGTGTAGTGATGGGCGGTTGGCATGGGCACAAACGCACTGTCGTTGACTGGATTGTTCACGCTCTGCTCCTCGTCGGGCGGCGGGCTGCGCGGGCTCAGCAAGCGCGGCACTTTGGTCAGCACATAATCGATTAGCTGCTTGGGCACAAGAGACCCGTACGTGGCATAAAGCATCCGCCGTACCTTGTTCTCGGCCGCTTTAATCGAATCAGTCTCCAGATCATCTGCACCCAAATCACCGTTGCCCGTCACATCCGGGAACGTTGTGGCAATGCGTGGGTTCTCCTCAATCTCCACCGCTCCGCGGATGGGCAAGTAGTTGATAATCGGCATATACGCGTCGTTAATGTAGATGTGCGCAAATATGGTCAGCAGCAGGAGCAGGGCGGGGAAGATGATGCGCAAAATGGCGTTGGCGTTAATGTGATCGATCTTGGCCAGTTTGGCCACCATCATCAGCAGCATGTACACTTCGGAAATATACACGCCAACCATCGTCTGTTTGATCGACTTTGGGAACGACAGCCCGCCGGTCACCCAGTTTGCGTCATTGTACACATACAAAAACTGGTACCGGTAGACCAGGTAAAACAGCCCAAAGTACACGGCGGCAAAGCAGTTGACGATCGGCGCAATAAACGAGTACGAAAAGCCCATAAGGAAAATGAGCGAGTGCGTGGGAATGCTGGTCGCCCAGTCAAACTCTGCTGGAGTTTCGGCCGCCGAGATCTTGCGCGGCGTTTTGGCAAACAGCAGCGGCAGTATATAACGAAGTGCCAGTCTCACAATCTGTAAGAGCTCTTTGGCTGCGCCGGTAAACGCCAGCAGCAGCACGTATGTCAGAATGGGCGTTGCCGAGCCGGGGACTTTTTCAGGGATCATGCTGACGATCGACTCGGGGTTCTTGAGCCCATCTGTGGCAATCGAAAATATCGACGACGTGAAGATGGTGATCAGGTACACGTTCCACACTTGGAAAAAGAAATAGCGGTTGAGCAAGCGCAAGTTGACTTCGCTCACACGCGGTGTGCCCTCAAGACGCAATAGCAGACGTAGAATAATCGGCAGTAGTGCCATCACCACCGCCAGCACCACGGCAGGCACAATGCCAGTGAATATGCCAAAGAACTTGCTATCCGACATGTTCTTTAGCGCCGGGATTTTGCTCAGGTTCTTTACGCTCACCAATGCAGACAGCGCAGCCGTCATAATCGACCACACAATGACCAGTCCAATAGTAGCGGCCATCGAAATATAGCCACGAATACGCCGGTCGTACGGATTAAGGTTGAGGTTGCTCCAAATAATGTCATCGGGCGAAACGTCCAGCGACACCAAGTTCATCGAAAACGGCTTATAGTCAAGCACAGTCTGTGCCGCCATATGCGCGGCAACCTGCTTGTTGAAAAACACAAATGCTGACGACTGACGCTTAAACTGCGTGGGATCGCCGCCCAGCTCGCCTATACGCCGATTGAGCTCGCCAATCTTACTTGCCAAAAACTCAAACGCATCAAGCTTTGGACCCTTGAACGGAACTTTGCTCTCGCGCATCATCGGACGTTTGGGCTCTTTGTACGCAGAGTTTTTCTTGGCTGCTTTCTTGTGCAGCTTCTCGCTCGTGGCCGCATAACTGGTCAACAGTTTTTCAAGCTTGGCAGCCAGCTTGTTACGCTCCTCGACGACTTCCTCGAGATCCGAGCAATTGCGGTTGATGATGACTTGACGTACGCCGCCCGGAAACATATCGAATGTTGCGCCCAGCTTGGTGTCGCTGTCAGCCAATGCTTGAGGCAGCGACGATACCATAATAGTCGACGAGCCGATTTTCTGCGCGTGGCTTGGGTTAGTCAGCCACCAAATACGTAGCCTCGTGTACACTTGCAGCTCAACAAAGATATTGCGCAGCACCCAAGCGACAAACAGCATAAAGAACACAATGTGCACCCACAGCTTTGTGCTCTCTGACGGAACGTTGGCGATTGTCAGGATGTTTAGTTCGGTGGCTCCGGCGCCGCCCGTAATGTTGACGGGCAGAATCGTTACCAGCGACAGAAAACTCAGCACTACGAATATCACAAACATCGACCGCATGTACCGCAAGAACATGTATGTGTCAAGCCCCACTCGCTTAATAATCTTGTCTTCGTCCACTTTGAGCACGGCGGGAATCCATGCCAGCACTTGGGCGCCAATCGACGGCGACCGCTTCCTACCATAACATAAGCTGGTTAGTGCATATGTCCTATGTACATGCACAGCGCTCGATTGGGAATAAGCTTACTCTTTGCCCACTGCATATGTTCGTGGTGCATATACGCGCTTGAACCGAGGCCGCAGGACGCAAAACGCAATGAAAATGACGGCTGCTACTACGATGTTGAACACCAGCGACGACGTAAACGTCGACACCGAGTTATCGTCCGCATTCGAGTCGTCTGATACCGACGAATCTGCCATACGCAAAAGTAGTGAAAAAGGGAGAGCAAATACGAGTGAAGTAAAGAAAAGTAGACAGTAACAATAACAGTGGCGACGGAAAACAGGGAGAAGTAGACAATAACACCGTGGAAAGCAAAAATAGGGAAAGAAATGAACGCGTGCACAGTTTGAAAAAATTGCAAAGGTACTGGATACTGAATTGCGCAAGATCAACATCACTTTGCAGCACCTTTGGTTTCTTACACCAAAGGTACGCAACGGCGCATAAGCCAATGGGCGCCGACTAAAAGCTGGTTTGGTGCATTATTTATTTGTCCGAAATGCGCACAAACAGCCGCCCCAAGGTTCCAAGACTGGCCAACCATATTTCAACAAAGTGATTATTATATATTGATTTATTATTAAGCAATAACCAGCATGCTGGAGCATCCAAAAAGACAACCTACATATTCGACAATTACACACGATGGAGAAACAAAGGCAGCTTAGGCCTGGTGCTGGCGACGAGCGTTGACGGCCACAGCCACCAGGTTCTCCAGCGACTCCTTGACCTCGGGCCAGCCACGCGTCTTGAGGCCACAGTCGGGGTTCGCCCACAGGTTCTCGGCCGGAATGTACTTTTGCAAAGCAGCAAAGCGCGCTGTCATCTCCTCAACCGACGGCACACGCGGCGAGTGGATGTCGTACAGGCCCGGGCCGATCTCTGCAGCGTAGCCGTGAGTCTCGAGAGCGCCGAGCAGCTTCAAGTCAGACTTGGAGTTCTCGATGGTGATGACGTCGGCGTCCAGGTTCTGGATGGCCGTGAAGATCTCGTTAAAGTCGCTGTAGCAGAAATGCGTGTGGATCTGCGTCTGGTTGGAGACGCCGGTGGTGGCCAGGCGGAACACGTCGACCGACCACTCGAGGTACGCGGCGTAGTCGGCCTTGCGCAGGGGCAGGCCCTCGCGGATGGCCGGCTCGTCGACCTGGATGACCTTGATTCCGGCGGCCTCGAGATCAACGACCTCGTCGCGGATGGCCAGGGCGATCTGGCCGGCGGTCTGCGACAGCGGCTGGTCGTCGCGCACAAACGACCACTTGAGGATGGTCACGGGACCGGTCAGCATGCCCTTGACCGGCTTGCTGGCGCTGCACGACTGCGCGAACTTGGCCACGTCGACGGTCATTGCCTTGGGGCGCGACACGTCGCCGAAGATGACTGGCGGCTTGACGCAGCGCGAGCCGTACGACTGCACCCAGCCCTTCTTGGTGAAGACGAAGCCCTCGAGGTTCTCGCCAAAGAACTCGACCATGTCGGTGCGCTCGAACTCGCCGTGCACCAGCACGTCCAGGCCGATCTGGTCCTGCCACTCGATGCACTTGCGCGTCTCGGCCTCCAGGTACTCGGTGTACTCGGCCTCGGCCAGCGCGCCCTTGCGGAACTGCGCACGCGCCTTGCGCACCTCGGCGGTCTGCGGGAACGAGCCAATGGTGGTGGTCGGGAACAGCGGCAGCTTGAGAGCTGCGCGCTGCAGCGTCTGGCGCTCGGTGAACGGCGCCTTGCGCGTGTAGAACGAGCGGTCCAGCGCAGCCAGGCGCTGCTGCACGGCGGGGCGAGTGATGCGCTCCGAAGACTTGCGGCTGGCAACGTTGGCGGCGTTGACCTGCAGCTTCGCCTGCACCGTCGTCGGATCGGCAGCGGCTGCCGCCAGCGTAGCGACCTCCTCGACCTTCTCCTCGGCAAACGACAGCCAGCCGAGAGTCTCCTCGTCGAGGTGGCCGACCTCCGGCTGCAACGAGTGCGGCGAGTGCAGCAGCGAGCACGAGCTGCTCACCCACACGCGGCCAGGCGCACGAGCGCTGATGACCTTGTTGAGCACAGCCAGCTGCTCGCCCAGGTTGGCCTTCCAGATGTTGCGGCCGTTGATCAGACCCGCCGAGATGATCTTGTCCTCGGGGATAGTCGCCAGAGCCGTGTCCAGATCAGCGCTGCCGCGCACCAGGTCCAAGTGGATACCGTGCACAGGGAGCGTAGCAGCCCACGCCAGGTTCTCGCCCAGGCGGTTAAAGTAGCTGGTCAAGAGGTACTTGAGTCCGTCGATCTTGGCAAACTCGCTGTATGCCTGCTCGAACGCGGCCTTGTAGACGGCGGCGTCCAAGTCCAGAGCCAGCACCGGCTCGTCCATCTGCACCCACTCGGCGCCGGCCGCAGCCAGCTGGCTGAGCAGCTCAACGTACACCGGCACAAGGCTGGCCAGCTGCTCAAGCGGCTTTGTCGACGAGCCCTTGGCTGTCTTGCTCAGCGCCAGCAGCGACACCGGGCCCAGAACGACCGGGCGCGCAGTGTAGCCGAGCGCACGGGCCTCCTTGTACTCATCGACGACCTTGGTCGAGTGCAGAACAAACTTTTGGTTGTCGGCAATCTCGGGCACCATGAAATGGTAGTTGGTGTCGAACCACTTCTTCATCTCGAGCGACGGAACGTCGATGCCGATGCTCTTGTTCTGCAGACCGCGCGCCATGGCAAAGTATGCCTGCGTGCCCGCAGTGTCGAGCTGCTGGTAGCGCTCGGGGATGATGCCGACCGCAAACGCTGCGTCGAGCACATGGTCGTAGTACGAAAAGTCACCGGCCGGAACCTCAGTCAGTCCGTACTGCTTCTGCAGTGCCCAGTGGTCGGCCCGCAGCTGCTTGCTGCCCTCGACCAGCTCTTGCTCGGTCGCCTTGCCGGCCCAGAACTTCTCCACGAGCTTCTTCAGCTGGCGGTCAGATCCCATGCGAGGGAATCCGAGGACGGTCGACTTGATAGACATTTTGTAAATTTTGACGTAGCTTGGAGCTTAATAATAGATGCTAGTGCGAAGGTTGAAATAATTACGGTGCTGGAACCAGAAGAAATGTTGGAAGAAAAAGAAAACCATGGGCGCTGGACATGGCTGCCTTTATATATGCTGGCCGTGCTCCCATGTATGCTAGTGTCGCCATTTCTCTGGCTCGGATTCCTGCGCTTGTTTTCCTCCAACATTTCAGAAGAATAGGAAAATGCCTGCGCCCTCGTCCCGTCTGCTGCAATGCGCACAGAAATGCTCCCAGACTCGCTCCCAAACGCCCAAAGTGTGAGCGTTGGGGAGAAAGGGGACCAAGTAACAGAGATTGTCAGCGGGAAAAGAAAAGATCAGCCTCCCATTTTCACCAGAAACAGATACTATCCCGGGTGAGATTACTCACAGGAATCCGTTAGAATAACAGAGAACACAATTATCAAGTCATTCCGCGCCGGTCCAAGTGCCGAAACAACACTGTGCCTGCAAATATGCCAAATACCAGCGTACTCGCCGTATATTGCATCTGTGTTGTCCAGCTCAAAGGCGCATGTTTGTCCCGACGAACGTGGCGGCAGGCCAGATACACTACTGCGGCTTCGATGCAGTGAATTGCACATAGCGCTTTGAGTCCAAACCAGAAAACTCCCTGCGGAAGCAGCCAAAACACACACTTGGTAAACGCCGTTTCGGATTGCGTGATGGCAAAATGCGCTAACGCCGCCCAACCCCCCAAAATCACAGCTGAAAGAATCCATGATGGGAACTCGAACGGGATTGGCCCGCTGCTCATGGTACCATCGTGCCGCCGTTTATGCGTGGGCATGCTCACAGCCATTATGCAAAAGAGAGAATCACAACCAATTTACCTTTGCAAAAAATCAGTCTTTTTATCTCAGGTTTATAGGCTTTATTGCTAGTAGCATTTTATACATGCATATAAATTAGTATCTACCGTTCAGCTAATAAACCTCCGAACGTAACCCAAAATTATTTCCTACCCAAAATAATGAACAATAAAGTAAATCAAAATGCACGTAACTGCCATCCCGCCGCCCAAAATAATCTTATCCTGCGTGGTCCTCCGATTGATCATCGTTATAACCCCCCGCGACAAGCCCAGCGTATCATCAACATTCAACACCCGTCGATGCGCACTTTGCAATATTCCTTTTTGCTCCCGTAAGTTTTGCAACGAAGACATGCCTTGCTCAATATACCCGTCGAGCAACTGCTCGCTTCGCCCCCAAAACGCCTCCTCGTCTTGAGCGTCCATCGCAATGGCTGTGTCCATTTGCGTACGCCCCATGCCTTGTGTGCGCTGAAACAGCTCGTTTCGCTCGTCCGTGTGGGTGGTTCGCATGGCTCGGCGCTGCGTGATCTTGTCGGTCCGTCGTTTGAGCTGCTCGTGGTCGTCCGCCATATGGGTCGCTCGGTCGAGCATCGTGGTGCGTTTGCGCTCGTTTGATTCTTGGCGGGCCAACATCCGGTACTCGCTGATTCGCTTGCTCAGCGTTTGCAAGTCTTGGGCGATTGCTCCTTGCACCACTGAAGAGTCTTGCGTGGATTCCATCAGGTCAAACTCGCCCACGTTCTGCTTGAGCTTGTGCAGCACGCGTTGTGCCGCATTATACTCGCTCGTCATTGTAAAGTAAAGTGAATAGCACCATATGTAAAGAAAGAAAATGAAAAGTATCTGGCCACGTCATAAAGCTAAAACCATCATGCATAATGGGCGTGTGCATCAGATGATGAACAGATTTGGGAGTCAGACACGTGGCGACCCATGCTAATCCGCAGGTTGCAGAGCCAACGCTTCGTGCACAATCAGCTCGAGCTTTGCCATTTCGTGCAGCGCCATGAGAAGACATCCGCTGCTCCACGCCTGAGTTTCGCACGAGTCGCGGCAATAGCTCCCATCGTGGTTGGTCAGCTCGGGCAGCCCGGCAAACGACGAGCTCGAAATATGGTGCTTCAAGTTGACCATATTGGCGTGCAGCTCATGGTAGACTGTGCGCAGCGCATGAGTGAGTTCCGCCGACGCAGCCTGCCGCTGGCTGACCGCCTTGTGCAAAAAGAGCAGGCGTGCGCGCAAGTAGTATGCAGTGGGCCACAGCCATTCGGGTCCTTGATGGTAGTTTATTCCCTGGGCCACAAGCGGGTCGCTCGAGTCGTTAGAGTTGTCGTAATTGGGGCGGTACCGCATATCGCGAGGATCCAGCGTGCGCATGCCGAGCGGGGCAGCCAGCACAGAGCTAATCTTGTGCAGACAGATCACAGCGTGTTCGGGATCAAATAGCTCTGGCGCAACAGTCATGGCAATCGAAATGTTTGGCCGGAACTGGTAGTCTGCCCACGCAGTCAACGACCCGTACGTGTCGCGGTAGATGCCACGGCGGTTGACCACAGCTGAATCCACATGGTACTCGGCGTCGTCGCTCGGATTCAGCGGCACCCAAAAGTGCTTCTCAAAGCTGTCTTGCACAAGCTGGTCCCACTGTGCGTACGTGATCAGAGTGCCATTGGCAGCTACGCCCTCGTGTGGGAACACGTCTTGGTGGCAGAGCTCGACCAGCCAGCGCAGAGCCGATTTTTGCAGCCCCACAATCTCGATATCAGCGCCGTCGCGCGGCGTAGCTGGCACGCCACGGATCCCTGCTTTGTCCGACGAACCCATCTTGTCCATCCACGTGCCGCAGTTCCACTGGCTGCCGCCGCTCACAAACCCTGTGCTCGCAAAGTCCACGCCAATGCTTACATTGAACCCTTCGTCGCGCATTTGGGAATCCAGCGCCGAGCCAGCATTCCACTCTCGGAAGCTTATGCCCTGCGCATGTCGTTGCATAATCTCCTGGATCAGATCAGCAACCGTGCTTGTTTTGCTGTACGCAGCGTCGCTGTCCCAGTGCACAAACGCCTCGCCGTCGGGGAACCGCCGCTCAACTGGAGTATCCAAGAGCTTTAGGCCCTCGGGGCTGAGCACACAGTACGACTGCACGGCCTGGAGCCAGAACCACGTTGCATCGCGGGCGTTGTAGCGCGGGAAGCGACCAGAGTCCAAAAGGTTCGGAATCAGTCCGTGCTTGAGCGTGCTTCCAAACGCCAAAATGTGGTCGCGCGCCTCGTCAAAGCGGCCAGTCACCAGTAACAGCCCTTCGAGCGCAATGAACACATCGCGACCCCAGCACCGCATATGGTGCGTTGAAAAGTGCGGCAGTCCGGCGCTCATCGAGCAGTCTCCAGCACTGCTTGTCGGACGCAGACCGGCGCTATTGACATAGCCCATCATCTGCACTGACGTCAGCGCCAGCTGATTGGTGAACCGCGAGCGACCAACAATATCGCCAGGCATCAAGCTGAGCGCACGACGGACCAAAGCGCGGAACGCTGTGTGCATGGTCAGTGCAAAGTACCGCGGGACCATAAAGTTGGGCACACGTTTGACCAGCGCCCAGCGCTCATCAAACCATTCGGCCAGGTCGCCAAGCTGTGGGTACACACGGGCGTACTTGTGCAGCCGCTTTGACACAAAGTCCAGAGCCCAGTTGCCTTGGCGCAGATGCCCACACAGTGGGTGGCCCAGATCGTTGTTTGGGATAATGTGCTCGAGGTGCGTGATCCAGCCCTGAATGCCACAATACGACAGCGCACCTAGTCCTGGCACGTTGTACACGCCGTCGCCAATCACATCGCGCTCCTCGGCGTCGCACCGGAACAGTGCAGCGTTCAGCGCGCCCAGTGACAGTTTGGCCACAACTTCGTCGGCGCAAGTGCGGATCTTCCAGTCCAAATTTGGCTTAAAATCGACCAGACGCGTGCGCACTACAAGCACGCTGCCTGGCCCAAAGTTGCGTGGCAGCTGTAGCTCTGTGTACATTCCGCGGCTGTCTGTGTGTTTGCTGATTCCTGGAGCATCGAGCTCCTCGAGTATTGATGGCAGCCCGTGCAGAATGCCGTCGTCGCTTGAGCTGTCAGGTTTGGCTCCCTCTGCCGATCGAAGCCGATAAGCAAACTCTGCTGTTGCAGCAGTACCATAGAGTCGCGGGTTCTCAAATGACGCAGTCTCAGGCGTACCACGGAACGCACAGTGTGCAACCATCAGCACGCCTTCCCGAGTGACTGGGTGCACACGGTGGACCGTAACATAATCGCTCTCGTGATGCACGTGCACTTCTTGGAACGCAGCAATCTCGCGGTGCAGGCGGTTGATCTGAGCTTTAGCTGCGCCCAGTCCAACTTTTAGTGGATCATCTAGCGCCGCGTACCGGCGGTGCTCGTGCACCACGTTCAGTAGGCGCGGATACAACTCGTCGTATCCTCGCGTGCTGCCCGATGCGCACGCAGTCATTGCGACAATGGCCGTGTTGGGCAGCGCATCCTCCATCGTACGCTTCTGCGCAGGCGTCTCGTTGTCGTGAGTGCAGTCAAAGAACATTGCATGCGGCAGCGATCCGCTCAGCGGCGCAACAATGCCGTCGATGCGCGTACCGCCGTGTGCGTCATCGGTGAAGAACCCAGGTTCGCCCAGACAGTCCAGCGCCAGCGACCCAATTGGCCGCCCACCGTGGCGATGCGCCAGTCGCGACATCTCGTGCGCATCCCACGCTTGCATCGCTTCGCGAATTAGCGAATTAATTCCTAGACGCTGCACAAACACACGGTCGGTGCTTTCGGACCCTGTGAACAGCTCGGCGATGACGTAGAGGTTTGGATTGGTGCGGCGCGCCTCGTCCAGCAGATACTCGGCCAGCTCGATTGGCGTGCTGTGGCAGTTGTCGATGCGGAAGCCATGGAATGCTCGTGCCATGCCCAACGTGTATTGGCGCATGTGCTCCCACAGCCATGGATTGTCCGCTGGCTGCGTGCCGTAGTTGAGCTTGACGCAGTCGCCCCACACAATGACCTCGCGCAGCAAATATGCCTTGGACTGTGCGCCCGCAAAGTTATCCAGTGGATTCCCGCCCCAGATCCACCCGTTATTAGCCAGGTGCCGCCGGTCATCGTCCACATCGTCCCGAGTATCCACTGTAGTAAACAGTGGGTCCACAATCTTGTAATCATCGTCGATCGGCTTGCCAAACTTCCAGCTGCCACTGTCCAGCCGCTCGTACTTTACGCGCTCACCAATGTTCTTTTGCGCCGTCGCAACATCAGCGTCGTACTCGCGATAGTACGCCAGGTTGAGCAGATCCAGCAGCGCACGCAGCTGCGCCAGCGCCCCATCCTTTGTTCCGTCGCTCGACAGTGCGCGCAACATTGCTGCTGTACGTCCCGCATCAATCGTACGCCCGAACCGTGTACTCATTGCATGTGCACGGTCTCCAAGCATATACATGCGCTGCCACTCTGTGCGCGCATCGCCGCTAAGCTGTGCAAGTGTGTCGCGGTCTTCAACGGCCAACTGCTTGGTCGCTGCCGCATCCCATGCGTCGCCAACGCTTACGAGTGCTGCTTCGACGTCAATAACGTAAAACTGCCACAGGCGCAGCGGCTCAAACACATGCGTAGCCACGCCGTCCATCAAACGGTCCACATCTGCGACAGAATGCACCATGCGGTCCAGCCCAAGATCGGACAAGTACCGCGAAAACTGCGTCAGCGCCGCATCCAGCTCATATGCGCTACGCAAATGCGGCGAGTTCTCCAAATTGAATCCGGCCTCGGGGTGATCACGAAGCCAGTCAGAGTTGTACGCTGTGTGGTTCCACACCATGTCCGTAACGCCCAGCATCTTGTGCCGGTGGTTCATCTCCAGCAGCGTCTCACGCAGCCGGACTTCCTTCTCGCTGCGTTCGAGTGGCATGTCAAACAAATCGTCGGAGAGCTCGAGCTGGTTGTACAGCGAGTACGGCGAGTCAGACCCGCCGCGCTGTTGCATCGGAATAAAATGTACCATGTTGTACCCAAGCTTGCTGCTTGCTGCCAGCTGCGGCGACCAGTCTTTGAGCAGTCCGAGCCATTTCGGACTCACAGACTGCAACGCGATTCCATCCAGCGGCAGCGGCTGCCCGCCCAGCTCCAAATGCGGGTCCACCAAAAAGTACGCTGTGGGCGTGCGCTTGCTCTTGAATGCCCGATAAATGCGCTCCACCGTGGGGTTACGGTCGTTTGCACACGATATTGCGTCGCTCTTGTCGTCATTGTCATCGTCGATGCTCTTGTACGACAAATAGTACTGGTACGGCCCTGGCTGTTCAATCCGGAACTCGCAGATTTGCTCGGTCTGGTTGTTAAAGTTGAACCGCTTGGCGTGGAACTTGGTGCGCTGGTAGTCGGAACCGTCGAGCGGGTAGTTTGTATGCAGGGTAGCGTCAATGGATGCCGTAGATCCGATCAGGATCCGGAAACGGATAGCACACGACTGGTTCGGTGCCGACGGAATGCGGATAAACTACAATAGATGGCGTTTTAAACGCAAGCACTTTAGCAAAATGACCTAATTCCGTGGCATTACAATTATCTACAAGTAAATGCGTACCGATTTGTCATGAGGCGTAGTGCCGTCCTCGTTTAGATCCAGATTCCACACCATAAATGGCGGAATATCCGGCTGGTCCGGAGTCGAATACCGCGTCGACATTAGCTACAGAGTATACGGTCTGTTTCGCCTGTAGATCAGAGCTTTCTTAAAAATATGCCTTGATTGAAAACAAAGATCTCTCTGCAAAAGGAAAAACTGAGGAACTCTTGAGAATCGATAGGAATAAAACTTGAGCAGAGCAAAGAAAGAACAGCCGTCCGCAGGGTTCGCTTTATGTCAATGCGTTGGCAAACTCTCTTGCCTCCATCCCCGCATCCTGGAAAATGGACATGCCTGATCAGGCAGGACAACCCTTGCACGTGCCATCTTCGATTCCTACGCAGGGACAGTGAGTGCCTATTTAATTGTGTCCGAGAGCACCATGCATGGGCTGCACCGCCTCACACTGAGCAACTTAAACAAGAGATGTAATTGAGCATTTATTACGTGCAAATGTATGCGAGGCCGCAAATAGAAATGTTGGTTTGCAACAAGAAAGAAAACGTGGTTGCTGGGTTGGCAAAACTACAGTCTAGCTACTCTGCGGAACAGCATCTGCGTTTTGAGCTGAGCTTCCAGAAGCACTGCCTGCCCCAAGCTCCAAGCCAAACTCCTTCTGCACATACGTGCGCCATCTCTCCTCAGCTGCTGCCGGCATCGCGTATGTATGAGTACCCTCGGCCGGGAACGTGCCTGCACGCACCGCCTCATTGTACTCGCCAACCGCACTAACCATTCGAGGCCCAAGATCAGCAAACGAACGACAGAACTTTGGCGTGAATCGGTCAAACATACCCACCATATCCGACAGCACAAGCACTTGGCCTGACGTAGCCGGTCCAGCTCCAATACCAATCGTTGGGACACGAAGCAGTCGCGTAACAGTCTCAGCGACCAGCGATGGCATTGCCTCTAGCACAATAGCAAAGCACCCGGCTTCTTGCAACGCCAGTGCATCAGCAACCAGCGCCTGCGCATTTGCAACTGACTTGCCTTGCACGCGGAACCCGCCCAATGCCACCGCTGTTTGCGGCGTCAGCCCGATATGCCCAACCACCGGGATGCCCGCGCCATTTACAATTGCATCGATCTTTGGCGCGGCACGCCGCCCGGCTTCGAGCTTTATCGCCTCGGCACGGCCTTCTTTGATCATGCGGATGGCGTTGTTGACTGCTGTGGTCTCGTCCGACTGGTACGTGCCAAACGGCAGGTCTGTTACTAGGAATGAGCTGCGTGATCCGCGGGCCACTGCCTTGCTATGGTGGATCATGTCGTCCATGGTTATCTGCGACGTGTCGTTGTGGCCCAGCGCCACCATCGCCAGCGAGTCGCCCACCAGCACCATGTCGACGCCCGCCCGGTCGCACGCCACCGATGTCGGATAGTCGTATGCCGTCATCATCGTGATCGGCTGCTGATCCGTATAAAGCTTCTTGATTGTGCGGATGGTCACTTTGGCTCGACCCTCGTCCTGCAGAGTCGTTGGCCGTGCGCTGTATGCCCGAGCCGAGCCACGACCGACCGTGGGAATGCGCTGCAAGAGCCTGTGACTGACAGCTGCGCAAAAAGTCATTTTTTGTCAATTGTGGCGATCGCGTATTGGCAGAAGATAAGCAGATAACGCTGTGCAGATAAACTGATTGTATGGAGTTTTCCTGAGCGATAAGGTGCCACGTATGACAAATACAGTGTAATAGTGAAAATGGAGAAAAGTTAAGGATCAGAAGAAAAGAAACACACGAAAAGCACATGCTGGAAATATATCGGAATTTAAAGGCCTCCGCGCACTTAATTCGCAGACGGAGAAATATCTTCATTGGCAAGCGCATCGAGTTGGGTAAACACACACCTGGTAACTTGATTCGCTCGTGTTAAAGTCACACAGGAACTTGATTGACTCACAGCTACACATATAGTGATACAGTGTGTCCCTGGTTAAACATTGTAGCGGCTTATTTTTCTGGCCATATTGTGAAATAGATTACAAAGTTGCACACTTGCAAGTTGAAATCTAAAATGCAAGAGCCATTTTCTGGTCAGGCTGACTATCGCACCTATGACCTTCCTCGCATCTGCCAGAGAGACTAAAATTACCATCCTGGTCCAACCGCGCATTTTCTGTCGGAACTGATCTAATCGGGGATACGCAATTACTGCCAACTTTAATTTCCGCAGCCATACTTTGAACGCGTTGAATTTTTATCAACGCATCACCTTTTAGCTCTCAATTGTTTTTTCTGGCGTTTTTCTGTTTGTAATTCATAAAACTATATTTTATTCTGTCAACGTTTGCACCAGGCTAAAATGGTAGGTGTCTGAAGGACAAAAATGCCACTACAACTACTCGGCTTTTATTGCCAGGCGACTAACATAACCACACGACACGCTAGGGACCGCGTCTGAGTTTGGAGGAGAAGCGCAAGCGCATGATGGACATTTTCCACGAAATGCCAGAGCCATTTCTGCTTAAAGAGCTAGAAAGGATTGGACCCAAGCAAAAAGGAATAGTCTCCCAGTCTGTCAAAGACGTCGTACAATCTCTCGTCGACGACGGAATGTGCCACTGCGAAAAAGTAGGCACGTCAAACTTTTTCTGGGCGTTTCCAAGCGAAGCCGCAGTGAAGCGCAAGAACAAGATGATGCAGCTTGAAAAGGAGCTCGCTCAGATGCAAGCCAAGCAGAAGGAGCTTGCCGATTTGATTGCAAATGCCCAGTTGGGCCGGGAGCATACCGAGGAGCGAGGGTATTTGCTTGAGGAGATGACGGAGACTGAAGCGCTGTGGAATAGGCAGCAGGAGGAGTTGAAGCAGTTTAAAGAGTGCGATCCGGTGCTGATGAACAGGAAGAGAGAAGAGGCTGTGATGGCCAAGGATGCTGCCAACCGGTGGACCGACAATGTGTTTATTATCCAGAGCTGGGTTAGAGACAAGTTCAACATGGACATGGGCGAGTTTAACAAGTTTTTCGGAATTCCTGCTGAATTTGACAGCGTTTGACCGTGTATGACAGTGCGGTTTGGCTCTACTCGTTCTCTTTACAACTTTTTTAATATTTAAGCAAGCTCAAGAAGAAATCTATAATTAGTGACTGTGGAGTGCAGCTGACAGACGCGTAAGGTACTCGTAGGTCATAAACATTGCCGCGTTGGCTGGGAATGCGCGGATCAACGTAATGCCCAGTCCGCGGTAAAATGCAGCAATTCCACCACGCGAATATACAGTTTTGATTGTGCTAACAATTCCGGTGCGCTCCTTGCTGGCCGACGCCGACCGGACATCGTCAGTCTGTATAAACGACTTTACTACATCGATCGGATACGATGTAATATTATATCCAATTCCAGCACACCCGCCAGCCAAAACAATGCTGCCCGCGCCCAAGTCGCTCTTGGTCAGCTTTGCCGATCCATCCCTATTCTGCATATTCAGCAGCATCTGGCATACCAGCTCGTACGTGCCAAACCAGAATCCCACGCCCAATGTTTCGCGCGCAACTGTAGGCAAAATGCCCTTGTACAACCCACCCACGCCCTGTGTCTTGAGCAAATGAGCAACTACTGAAAGCGGGCCCTTGAACTTTGTCCGACTCGCTTGTGTGCCGCCGCTAGCGTATCCTTGCACGTTCTCCACCTGCAGCTTGCATTTGACCAGCTCGACCGGCGAGATCACAAATGCGCAGATGCTGCCGGATAGCGCTCCACTGGCAAACAATTGTGGCAGTGAAAGCCCTGCTTCAGAGTCGTGGGAAACTGCGCGAATGGCTGACTGGATCCGGTTGTATGCATAGAACGCAATTGCGTTTTCCGCCATGGCTCCCAAAAGCGGCGATGTTAGGCCGCGGTAGAAGCCCCGGAACCCCTCGTGCTGCCACGTCTGTTTCAAACAGTCGAGAGTGCCTGAGAATACTTGCGTTTCGCTGGTTTGCAGCCGTACTTTGACCGTGTCGAACGGATACTCGACAAACTTGCCCATCATTCCAGATAGCGAGCCGTACGCCAGGTTCTCAATGCCGCTGACCTGGGGCTTTGCCTCTCTGGCTACCTGCTCAATATGGCCCTGCACTTCGCCCTCCATATTTTGTCTCTAAGAAATATGGACAAGATCAAAAAAGATCGTGGAAAAAGAAATAAAAAATACTAAAAGGAGTGGAGAAATATTGGACTTTGGAAACTTTTATAGCACTACGGGCGGCTATGGAATTGTGCCAAAATCGAAGATGGTTCACGTGAGTGTAAATTAAAAAGATGGATTGGGTAGTACCCCTGATTTCCACTGAAACTGAGAAAAGATCCTATCGATTTGTGTTACGGACACGCCCCTGAGCTGCACACCCCTGAGCTGACACAGTTGCGTAGAAACTCGAAATCAGCCAGCGCCTGCACATACACTGCGTGCTTGCGGTTATTAGGGCTGCAAATGTGTTTCAGCATATATTTGCTGCCATCTTTGGACACGTTTGCTGTCAGCGACATGCTCTGCTGATCCAGCGCACGAATGGCTCCGCCATACGCTGGCATTGCCGGTGCCTTAATATCAACTCCCTCGGTGGTTTGAATGGCAGTTGCAAACACTGGCACACCCATGATATCTGAAACAGCCTGTTGTAACGTCGGATTACTCGAAGCACCGCCGGTTATGGCAATGCCAGTCATAGCGCCCGCCTCTTTGTGCGCATAGTCCACACACATGCTCATAAACTGGCTCTCGATGATTGCTCGGGCGTCGCTCCAACGCGAGTCACCTGGGTGATCGCTGACTGAGAACGCAGTAACTGGTTGGTATCGCGTGCCGCTCGGACACACAATGCTGCCGTCTGCACACTGCTCAAAGCGGTATATGCCTTTGGCGCGGGGCAGAATCTCGGTAGAGAGGTAGTAGAAACCAAAGGCTTTTGGCGCCATGGGCTCTATATCTGCAGCGTTGCTAAAGTCGGCCCATGTACTGCTGGGTTCCAAGCTGTGCTGACGTACCCAATCTCTGGCCAATGATCCGTTCTTGTAGCACAACATTGCGATGTAGAGGTTTCGATCTGTCGGGTGCTGCAAAACATGACCGTCCAAGTGCTGCATAGCCACCGACGATGCATTCAAGGAATATGGATACTTTTCCAGCGGAAACAGCACTGTGTCGCTGGTGCCCAGACTCATTACTGCAGCCGAATGGCCAGCCGCAGCAAACATGCTTTCAAACCCAGCAAACGCTGAAGGATTGTCACCTGTAAACGCTACTACTGGGCACCGAGGAATACCGTACCGTTCTGTGTAGTATGAGGACAACCGGCCTACAGTCTCGTTAGCCATGACAACTCTTTCGCCTAAAAGCCGCACAAGATGTGGATCAATAGAATCGCACAGCTCTAGAGACCACCGACCTTGTTGGATGTCATATAAATTAGTGCCCGACGCATCGCTGCTGTCAGTCGGAGCGATATCGCCAACCAGAAGTGAGGCAATAAACGAAGAAACTAGTGAGATCTGCGACACTTGCGACCAGACGTGAGGCTGTGTTTCTTTGATCTTTGCAATTTGCGGACCCGTGAACCGCTCAAATGCAGTAGACCCAGTGATCCGAGCCAGCTCAGAAGCTCCGCCAGCGCTTTGTTCTAGATTCCGACACTGCTCACTCGTGCTGGAATCTTCCCATATTGGAGATTCAAGCACTGCAAACGCATTGGCAGTTTCCAACTGCTGTCTTAGCGATACATGCGGATCCAGCTGCTTATTTGCCTCAACACCTTGTTGGCGCCAGTAAACGCTGCCATGCTGCTGGGCAGCGCCGCTGATGCCATGAATATACGGCGCTAACCCGGTTGCTTTCAGCCGACTCATAAACAGATCGACCGCCGCCACCCACATCAGAACCGGTGCAGTTACAGTATCGCCGTTTACATAGCGACCATTGGATGTATTAAACTCGGGAAGCTCGTCGTCAAACACAATGCCCATCTCATATACTATACTAGAGTGCTGGTTCATTAGCACGCCTTTGAGCTGCTGTGTGCTAAGATCTAGCCCCAGAAACAGCGGTTCGCATTCACTAGTTGCATCCATTATTTATTAAAACACAGCTTAAAGATAATAAAAGCATAATGCGCATTTATATATGCTAGCAAAACTGCACAGCTAAAACATTATGCCTATATGCTTAAAAAAGTATGGCTCTGCAAATGATGATTAATAAGCCATGAGGCAATTTTGCCGCGTAAAAATTGTTCTTTGCCTTTCTTTTAATATTTTATTCACCAAAAGAACGACACAAGACTGCGCAAATACAAAGACAATATGGATATAAAGGTGCAACTAGCTGTGGACATGACGTGCCAGAGCTGCGTGGATGACGTGACGCAAGTTCTAAAGGGCGTAGACGGAGTGGACAAATTCGACATTTCGCTAGAGTCCAAACAGGTGATAGTCGAGGGCACAGCCCGGCCCTCTGTAGTGCTCAACGCAATAAAGGAGTCGGGGCGAGCAGCGGTGGTGCGCGGCACAGGATCGGGCTCGGGCGGCAACATTGGCGCAGCTGTGTGTATATTTGAAGAAGGTCGAGCCATGGCAGATAGCAAGACCCGGGGACTGGCGCGGTTTGTGCAGGTCAGCAACGACATTTGCTTTGTAGACATAACCGTCAGTGGAATTGCCGAGGGCGCACATGGAGTGGCTATCCACGAGAACGGCGACTTGAGCAGCGTGCCCGAGTCGTGCGGCAAACATTGGAACCCCGACCAGAGCGAGCACGGCGACTCGAAGCATGGACATCGTGGTGACTTGGGTAATTTGATAGTCAAAGACGGGTGGGGTGATTTGGCGTTTGAGACCGAGCGGTTCAAGGTCTGGGAGATCATCGGCCGGTCCATGGTTATTGGCGCTCGAGCAGACGACCTGGGCAAGGGCGCGTCTGCGCAAAGCAAGGTCGACGGCGGCAGCGGACCGGGAATTCTGGCTGGCGTTGTCGCACGCAGCGCTGGGCTGTTTGAAAACGACAAACAGGTATGTGCCTGTTCAGGCAACACGCTGTGGACCGAAGAGCACCTTGTTGGTCAGGGCCATCGCCTGTAGAATAAATCCCCACACTGCCACGTGTCCCATCTTTTCTTTTTGCACAAAAGCACTGGAGGAAAAGTGACTTGGAAGGTGCGGGAAAAGGGAGTGCCGACCATGCGGCTGCGCCAAGAAAGAAGTGGAAAATGTATTGACCCTTTGTGTGTTTCTCTTCTCTGGTGCTATTTTCCCTTGCATTTCTATATTTCTTCTAGCTATCGAGCTAAATCACCTAGAAACAACTCTTTTTACTCGCTTTTATCAGTCAACAAAGGGAGACCTTGCTCGCGCACAGTTTTGCACACTCTACTGCTACTTTATATTTGCAGCTGAATCTGTCATACAGCCATTTTATCATCAGCTAGCAGAATGACAGAAAAGTTCTTGGTCAAGGCGGTCCATTCGTACAGCAAGGCCAAGTCCGAGGAGTTGGAGCTGAAAGAAGGCGACACTGTCCGGGTATCCAACGACGACGACCCCAGCTGGTGGACGGGGACAAACGACCGGACCAAGGAGAGCGGGTGGTTCCCATCTAGCTTTGTGCACAAGATCGAGGCCAAGCCCAAGCTCAAACGGCGCGTGCGCATTATCAAGCGATTTGAGGCATCAGACGAGGACGACTTGACGCTGGAAGTCGGCGACATTGTCGATGTGAAGAAGGAGGTCGATGGGTGGTACCTGGGCCGCCATAACGGCAACATTGGTATGTTCCCAGCCAACTATGCTGAAGAGTACATCGAAGATACCCCAGCAGCCCGTCCGCTGCCCCAGCCGCCAGTACCGCTCGCCAGGCGGGGCACAGCAGGGCCAGGTGCATCGCTTCCACAGCCGCCACAGGCTACGCCATCGTTGCCTTCACGCAACCCACCTTTGCCGCCCCGTGCATCCACAGATATTGCACTGGGTCCAGCTGCTGGCGAAAAGATGCACGCAGCGCTGACGTCGCCGCTGTCAGACGAGGACCCTGAGACGAAGAAGGAGAAAAAGTCGGGTCGCCGTATCAGCCGGCTGTTTGGCACCATGAAGCACAAGCACAAGGATGAGCCAGCAGAGACCAGCCATGCTGACCATACCGAGCTGAATGAAGAGGTAGGTGTTAAAAATCATGCATTATTTGGGTTATGCCACGTGCTTGGCCAATGCGTATATTTCGTGTTGATCATTTCTTTGCCGCGCATTGTTTACCTCTTGCTTTCGCTGTTCCAATTTCTTGCCCACCATTTGCTAACACGTGCGGCCGATATTATTCACGAATAGGTGTCGATTGACAGCATTGTCTCGCCGACCAAACCGCTGCCACAGCCAACCATGACCATTAACAGCCCGCCGCCGCAGCCAGCTATTACTAGTCCGCTGCCGCCTGCTCCGCGTGCGCTGCCACCCGCTCCTTCTGCTGGACTGAACAAACTGCCAGCAGCTCCGGCTCCAGCTCCTGTGGTTCCTGCGCCAGCATCAGTTGTCTCAGTTCCGACAGCTGTGCCAGCGCCAGCACCGGCCGTTCCAGCACCCGCGCCAGCCGTCCCAACAAACACTGCCCGCCGGCCATCAGCTGGCGACATCGCCAGGGACAGCAGCTCGCCTGCCGGCACACGGCCATCTACCGCAAAATCTGCCGCGAGTGATGACGATGACGTAGAGCAGGGCGGCGAGGAGGCAATTGCCAAGACGCGGGGCCAGGCCAGGCTGGCCAAAATAGTGCAGGACTACGAAGCGCAGTCGCCCGAGGAGCTGAACCTGATGAAAGATGATGTGGTCACAATCATCAGCCGCGGCACAGACGAAGAGCCGCGCTGGAAGGGCGAGTACCACGGCAAAAAGGGGTACTTTCCAGGCACGACAGTCGAGCCGATCGAGGAGTCGGCAACGCTGGACGAAGACGAAGGCGAGGAAGGCGGGCGGCCTCGAGGCGGATTCCGCCTTGCCGCATACGGCGTGCAGCAAGGCGGATTGGGGTCGATATTTGCCAGCGGCGGCATGCCAGCGCTGCGCAAGTCTGCCCCCCGCAAGAACAGCGAGGCCGAGTCGATTGAAGCCCCGGTGCCAGCTCAGGCGCCAGGACTGCCAAAGCTGCGCAGTGTGCCGCGTATTCCGGCCAAAGACCCGACGCCCAAAAAGGAAGAGGAGCAGCCCAACTTTTTGGCTCATCTGAACCGTGTGCCGCGCAAGCAGGTGCCGTCGGCGTCATCTGAAGATTCAAGCACGTCTCCGCGCCCAATGCCTGCTCCAGTTGTGCCCATTTCGCGCAAATCGACTTTGGCTGACGTGGAGCCTGCCGAGATATCCATAGCGACTCCTGACATCGAGTCTACTCCGTCGCCCGAGCTCCGCAGCGTGCCTGAGGCTGTGTCGGACGCTGTTGTGCCCCAGGACACTGACTCGCGGCCGCGCACATCCAGCTCCAAGTCGGGCGAAGACGATGAGGCTTCCGACGAACAGCTAAAGCCTGAAGAAGTGGCCGAAGAGCCAGAAGAGGCCACAGTAAAAGCCCCTGTGTACGACCCAGTCCGGTCTCCTGCGCTGCCCCAGGTCAAGCGGCTGGTGCGCCGCGGACCGCGTCAGATGCCTACCGCCGAGGCGCTGAAGAAGGGCTCTGGCGAGTCGCAGGCGCAGTCGCTGCGTACGGCATTGCAGAACGACAAGGATGTGGAGCCTGAGCAGGAGCCTGAATCGCCCAGGACTGCGCCGCCACCGCCAGTGTCTGAAAAGCCCAAGAATCCACGGTTCGGGATGTTCAGCGGGCCGCAGCTGCCTACAGGAGGGTTCAAGGCTACTGGCCGTGTGGGTTCAGCCATGGCATCAAGGTTGGCGGCGCTGCAGGCACGGACTGCAGGTGGGGACGAAGAAGAGGAGCCAGTGCGCAGTGTTCCCAGCAGGCCGTCGGATGCGGCTAGCCCGCCGCCGCCTGTCGCTCGTAAGCCGTCGTTTAGCCCGCGTGTCCATGTTGACTCTGAGCCAGCGCCGTCCTCGGCGGTGTCTGTCGAGTGGCAGAAGAAAATCGAGCATGAGCAGTCGCAATTGCGTGACGAACTGGAGCGGGCACGGAAGAGCAGTGATCAGGTAGAACAGCTTGTTGCGCGTTTGGCAGTGAGCGAGCGTGATAACCAGGCGCTCAAGCAGAAGGTCTCGGGGCTGGAGCGGCAGATTGAGACGCTCGTGTCACAAATGGGTGCGCTGCAGAGCAATATTTCGGGTGTGCAGCAGTCAGTGACTGGGCTAGAGTCCTCCAAGGGCGTATCATCATCCGAGGTGTCGGTTATTGTGAAGAGCGAGTTGCAAAACGCGATGGAGCCACTTTGTAAACTGAACCAGGAGCGTTCAGATGAGTCCAAGCAGCTGGACAAGAAGATTGCTGAGCTGCGCGCATATGTCGATGAGCTGGTTGTTGAGGAGGAGGAATAGATATTTTCTAGTTTCCCCCTTTGTTTTTTTAGTAAATTTCTCACTTTATGCATCAGCATATATTACACGAAAATAAGACTTTTAAAGTTAAAGACTTTATTGTAACTTTAGGACAGATTGTCCTATAAAACCACAGAGCCCTTGTAGCTCTGATAGAAACTATGCCCTAATCTGTTAGGGCGTTGTATAAGCACTGGCTGTTATACAACAATAACTATAGCAAAAGTAATAGTAATAGTCATATCAATAGTTGAGCAAATAGCTGTAGCTGCTGCTGAGCAAACAGCAATGAAATGTTGTTTAAATAGCCAGCTTTTTGGGCAGAACATTATTGACAACTTGTTAATAAATCTTATATTAACATTTATTAGCAATACTTTTATTATTGCCCGCATTGTTTACTATATTTTTTAGTTATTTGCTTTGCACTTGACTTATTTTAAACACTATCATTATTGTAATATAAACAGAAAGCTCGCCAACTTTGTAAGCTGATGAGTCGAGCTAATGAGTCAAGCCGTTAAGGGAATGTTTAAAGGAATGTTGAAAAATGGACTCATAGTAAAATAGTGTTTCAAAAATGCCGTAATTGTGCGGGAACGACAACTAAACATGAGGACAGCAATACCAAGTTTTGACAGCTGAACAATTGTAGAATATTTGCGGCTGTCCCTATTGCTCATGTTATCGTCGCATTTATGCTTTATGGGCTCTCTCAAAATTACGCTTGTGCTCATGAAATATAACAAAACCAGTTGAATTGTTCACACAATAGGCAATATTATGATCCTCCATTTGTAATTGCTGGTCAGCAGGTAAGTAACTAGGTTTATATAGTAACAGCCATGGTGCTGATCTGGCCAAGGCACACGAAACAGGACCATTTCAGCATTATATATTTTGGAGCTAATATTAGTATTTAATCAGCTGAAATGAATAGTACAACATAAAAGCTACTGAATGAGAAACATTGCTATTAGGCGCTGCGACCTGGTCGAGGACGAAGCCTGTTCTTAATAGAATCTGGATTATTGCTGTTGTCGGCTGGCTTTGGCTTTTTCGGAGCAGGTTTTGGCTTTTTCGAAGCAGGCTTCCTAGTTTTTGCTGCCCGGGTCTTGCGCTTAGCAGACGCTTTCACAGCAGGCGTGTCATTTTCACCTGCAGATATTGCACTGCTATCGTCATCCTGCGATCCATAGATTTGATCCACCAAACTGCTTCCAATTATCTTGCGCATAATGCTTGTGTCGACAACCCGAACTTCCGCCTCTTCTTCTGCCAACTTTTCGCCAATAAACTGGTTATTGCAACAAAACAACAGCTGATAAAGCAAGTCAAGCTGAGCCTTGATATCGTCCGAGCACACCTTGACGCCAAAAAATTCCAAGTAGGATTTCCTACGGATAACCAATCCAAGCTTGACATGTGCTGCTGTATTGTTATCATGTACCTTGAATGCCGACGATGCACTTGGGCCGTGAGACAGGTGTGACAGCGCATACATTGTGACATAGAACAACGACTCGATATCGTCAATCAAGCCGCGAGTTGGACGCCCAAGCAGCACCCGAATGCTCATGAAGATGGGCGTGCCTGTCATCCCGTCATGGATGATTTCATTTTTTGTTACGTCACCCAAATTGAAACCCCATTCATCGGCGATCTTCAGAACCTCAGGCGCGTCCGGTTGTGTTAACTTCGCGTAACCCCAGTCGATTACACGGACCTGGCCATTACATATCGTTATATTGCCGGTCGAGATATCCCGATGCAATACGCCAGCCTTGGCTGCTTCAACCAGACACGACACAGTCCGGTTGATTACATCGGCTATAGCCACACAGGTGCTGTTAATATGATCCAGCGATGCCAGCGGCCCAGGAGTCCTGAAAAAGTGGCTTTCAACAGACTCGCCACAGTCATCCATCAGCAGATATTCCAGCCGGTAGCCGAAGAAGTTCTTGACCAGGATTCCGCTTGAATGAATCTTTGGCAAGCAGCTGACTTCGTGCAGCTCTAAAACCCTGTATACAGCCCCTTCTGGCAGCCGGTCGACGGGCGTCCACGAGTACTTCAACACCGCTGGCTTGTTGCAGTATGTTGCCTTAATAAGATAAGCGGTGCGTCGGATAAGCGGAACATCCCTGGCAATGCGATCC
>JANBQV010000064.1:0-78371 GCA_027577495.1 Coemansia sp. RSA 720 | reverse complement strand
TTCCAGATATGGATAGGTGGAGTCTCTGTAGGCACGCGCATCTGTCGCGGAAAAGTGACAGTTCCACTCTTGTAACAAGCAGCCTCGCTGGCCTTTTCCATTGCGTCAAACTTGCGCACTCTCGACACATCCCTCTTTGTTTAACTTTTCCACAATTTATTTACTCTTGCATGCTGCATTTGCAATATTACAAAATAATTAATAGTATACAGAAATAACTAGTATCAAACAACGTTATGACCCACCCGCCGCCCGCTCACTTGCTTTCACTGTGCGGTGAACGAGCTCACACGTCAACACAACCAGCCACACGAGGTGTTCGCTCAGCCCGGCAGAGATATTTAAAGTGCCAATTTTGCTTGCTCGAAACGATGCCCGCTCAAACAAAGCTATGTTGTTGCCACGGCCATCGACGAGCGTCCACCGGTTGCTCCACCGGGAAATCGACCACTTGAACTCTTCGGCCATATACACAAACGTCCACGCGTTGGAAAGCACCCCGTTGCGGTGAGCGCTGCTTATAATGTCGCCGCGTATGGTGGCAGTGCGGCCAAGTATTCCGTGTTGCTTGCCAGTAAGCAAGGGGCTGGTTACTTGAGTTGCGTTTCGGCAGAGGTTGATATGGCGGGTCCCAATATCCAAGTAGTAGATTGGAAATGGAAGTGATCCTTCTGCGGGCTGGGAGTCCAAGTCGCCGCTGTATACTAGAGCGTCTCGCGAAAACGCCGATTTGCGGAAATACGTCAACGTCGTGTCCATATTACATATAATGAAAGATAACGTTTATAAAAAGGAAGCTGATAAAGGGAAGCTGCTCTGGTTATATAGTAATGCACAAGTGGTTTGCCAAGAAAAACAGACATTGCGCCTGACATTTGTAGCAAATAGTAATCTTGATTGTTTTAGTTCTTGGCGCAGGAATCAACCGCAATTACCGCAGTCAGCACAATTGTAGCGATAAAGCGCTCGACCACGCCTCCCACCACACACATTATGCCCACATTGCTTGTGCGATCCAGCACTGCGATTTCCAAGCCATAAGCATTGCGCAAAACCCACTTGCGTGCGTTCTGCGACATGTGCCATTTAAACACATCTTTCGAGTACGTAAACGACCAGCCTACAGAGAATAAACTGGGCTTTGCGATCGATGTGCCACAGCCGCCATTGATTAGCACACGCTTGCGTACCAAGCCTTTTATTTCGCCGTGCAGCAGCTTTTGGTCCCAATCTGCACTATTGTTCTTGGCAAAGCAAAACTTTTTGTTGTTGAACAGTATTTCATAGTCTGCGGGTATGTGTGGTTGTGATGTGTGGTTGCCAGTGTATATGAGTACATTGCGAGATGGTGCATTTTGTCTAAACAGCGAGTATGTGGACATGACAAGCGATAAAGGAAAGGACACGCAAAGCAAAGTGCTACGTGTGGTGTTTATACACCCGAACATGTCACATTAGACAGCATGCAGATGCTTTGGCTTTTTAAACTGCCATGTTTTCAGTAAAGTAAAAGCGGAGATTGAGATTGATTTGGTTGATCGGCTTGTGAAAAAAGTCAAACCTAATTACGATCAGAAAGCGATATCAGCAACACTTTGTTTTACTAAAGATAAAATATCAGCTCAATGTTTCGTGTAATGACAATTGGCCGGCGGCCGGTGCTCGCCAGCACACGGCGTGTATGGAGCAGCACACAGCGAGCAATGACCAGCACACAGCGAGCAGTGAACAACACTCAGAGTGCAATGAACAACACTCAGAGTGCAATGAACACCACACATTCACAACAGCAACCTTCACAGCCAATTGAAACGACAAAAGCACCCATATGGCGCATCCAATCGCTCTCCCCGCTCGGCCAATTGCCCAAAATATACAGCGACCTCTCCAAAGACAAACTAACCGCGTTTGTCGTGCTCACCTCCATGGCCGGCTACGCCATAGCTCCAGGCGCCACGCAGCTCGCCACGCTCTTTTGGACGGCAGCTGGAACAACTCTGTGCGCATGCAGCGCAAACGCATTTAATCAGTGGATCGAAACTCCGTATGATGCGCAAATGAGTCGCACGCGCAATCGGCCCCTGGCGCGATATGCACTGTCGCCTGTACACGCGCTAATGTTTGGAGCGAGCACTGGCGTGGCAGGCGTAACGTCGTTACTGGCGTTTGTGAATCCGGTTACGGCGGGACTGGGGCTGGCCAACATAGTGCTGTATGCGGGCGTGTATACGAGGATGAAGCGACTGACGATTGCTAATACGTGGGTGGGGGCGGTGGTGGGCGCCATTCCGCCGCTCATGGGCTGGGCCGCAGCCACCGGTACGCTGAGCCCGGGCGCCTGGGTGCTGGGCGCCATTATGTTCGCCTGGCAGTTCCCGCACTTTAACTCGCTTGCATATACGCTGCGCGCTGATTACTCAAAGGCCGGTTACCGGATGATGTCGGTAACCCGGCCCCGCCTCAACGCTCGAGTAGCACTTCGGTATTCGCTTTTGATGTTCCCGCTGTGCGCAATGCTGCCGGTACTGGGCATCACTGACCCGTTGTTTGTGGTGGACTCGTCCATCGTCAATGCGTATATGGCGGTCTGTGCGTACAGGTTCTGGAAACGGCCGGAGCCGAAGCACTCGCGGCGGCTGTTCTTTAGCAGCATTGCGCATTTGCCCGTGCTGCTCATACTCATTATGGCGCACAAGTTTTGGCAGGACCGCAAGTCTCAATCCAACATCTAATCAACGAAATTAATATAAAACTACAAAATAACCTATGCAATAGCTCAGCTCGGTTGCCTGAAATGGATGTTGGAGGTGTGCAGAGGGTTGTTGACGCTGCGGTCAGTTCTGGTTGATAGTACGAGTGGCAGAGTTGGATGGAACAAATACATGATGCCCACTCGATGACTCGCATTGCCGTGCACATTGGAATGCGCGGTGATCTGCGGCGCTGTTGCCCCAGTATCGTTCTGCAGATCCAGCTCCTCCGTACCGCCTGTCGGCATCAACACCGCGCCGCTCTGCAACACGCTTGCGCCCTGCACTGTCACATCCAAAGGCACGTCAATCTCCAAGCCATGCTGCACCGCTGTCTCATCAGTCTGCTGCAGCGAGTAGTTTGGCGTGGGCGACAGCACAAACTTTACCGCCCCTGTTATACGGTCATAAAAGCGAATCGGAGTTAACGCAACTGATCGGAACTTCTCCAGCGCATGGCGTGTGCGCTGGTTGCAATAAAACTGCGCTGGATTGAGCAGCGGCGACTCTTGCACGCTCTGCGGCGAGAACGGCAAAAGCGCAGATGCTTTGCGCACCGCCTGCGCTGGCCCGCCCGACCGCGCCGACCGCGTGGCCAGTTGCGTCGACTCGAATGCATCGCGCAAGTACACGTCGTTCGACGCCGACGGTGCCTGTGCACTCGTTGGCTGATGCCCCATAGGAACGCGGTACACGTCCAGCCGCCGCACAATCTCATCGTACAAACTGTCCTCACCAGAGTCCCAGATCCGCCCAAACCGCTCCGTGCGAATGTCGTACTCAGCCACTATCGAAAATGTGTTGGCAATTGCGCTGGCAGACGACTGCGACCGCGACACATACGACCGCGACAGTGCCACTTGCACAGGAACAAACCGCATGAGCAGTCGCGAGCGCTCAACAAACTGAGCTCGCCACAGAACCAGGGCCTCGTACTGCCGGAACGACCGGAAAAAGCGCTGCAGCGCCATGCCATGGCCTCTCTGCGCACGGATAAACAGTGCTCCCAGAAGACGCTGCTTCAGGCCGCTGTGCGGTGCTGACGTCAGCGAGGGCTCAATCGCCGAGACTTCAGTGTCCGCGAGCATCTCGAGCCTCACGCCCGGAGTCACTGCACGAGTGAAGATTAGGCGGTACTGTGGCGGCAGCCGCTGCAGCGTTTGCAGCGGTATCACTGTTGACCGCCCCGCCACCATCGCCGCCAGCAGCGAACTGCCACTGCCCACGCTGGCCTCCTGCGGCTCGACAGCCTGAGTCGACAGCGGAAAGATAAACGGTGGTCTGCGGTCTGGCTGCGTAATCGCTGCCGACGCATTCGGTCTTGGACGCCGCGCTCCAAGCGACGACTCGGGGCTGTCAGGCAGACTGCTGTCGGGCAGACCGTTGCCAGGACTGGTGGCCGCCCCGCCCCTGCCCTGAATCATTATACGGTACATCTCCTCGTACATCGACGATCGCCCAAACGTATTCGGATCAAGCACTTCAGACAGCGGATCCCGGCTGCCCGACGCAACATCATCTTCGCTGTTCTGCATACGCCGCCACACAGAGCTGACGCTGGGATGGATCTGCGCCTGCTCCGTACTCGCTTTCCGCCGCTTGTTTGCCGCCAGAACGTTCACCTCACTCGCACAGCCACCCGTATCATGACGTGCATCGTCTCTTTTGCGCTTGGCTGCACGAGCCAGGTCAGCCAATGCCCGGGCTTCACGGATACGCAGCGTCTCCTCGAATATGGCGTCACCTTCACCCGTGTACCACCCAATCTCCTGCATGTCAGTCAACTGGCCATTGCGCTCGATGCGCAGCAGCCGCATACACTGGTGCTGCAGCGACAGCAGACACAGCTGGTCCTCGTACACGCTGATGCCGTTGTGGCCGCCCATGCATATAATGTCGCCCAGATAAGTGCGTGTATCTACTAACTCGCCGCTATGTATATCAATCACCAGCAGTGTAGTGTCCTCCATGGGCTGAATGCACGTCAATGTGTTTGGATGTGCATATCGCATCATCTCCGCCGTGCTGGCAACTGTCGTGCGTCGCATGCGCACCACAATAATGTGGTTCCCACTGGGCGCCACCAAACACAAGTCGCGGTGCAGCGTCTCGCCTATTCCCGTAAACACATTTGCCCACTCGAGCGCAAAAAACTCCCGGAACTCGCCCTTGCCGCGCTCAGCCCCAGCGTCTTGCAGCTCCTGTGTGGTTGGACTCGAATTGGCCACGCGAAACACCTTGAGCCCCGTAAACTGGCGGTTGAACCCAATCAAATACTATATCAAATTAAAGAGAAAGAACATGCAATTAGAGTGGTTCAGAGCGCATGCATGCATGTATGCAGGCACAAGAGAGACATGTTTGTCAAAGAAAATAAAAGCATAGACAATATATGCTAGGTTACTGCCATGCTCAAGAGAGAGATACCTTGCCGTCCGGAGAAAACCGCCGAAAGTAGCAGTCTGGCGTCTCAACGCCGTATAGTGTGCGGTTGGGATACATATACGCATGCACGGCGTCCGTCCGCACGCCCGGCCTGTCGTGGCGACGACGCAGCAAGGCTGGAAGTCCAGCCTCAGCACGCATCGCCGTGAATGTAAATTACAGTATAGTCGGCAAAAGTGCAAATTCCCAGAAAAAGAAATATATATTGAATAAAAGAAAAAGAAGTGAGTTCAGCTGAATAATGCATATAGACTCAAGGGTGATTTAATTCATCCACGATTTCTCGGCGGCAATGCCCCACTTTGTGGTTATCTTGCGGCGGAACGAAAAGAACTCAATGGCAGCATCGCCGGTAATATCACACGTGCCAAACCGGCTACGGCGGATGCCGCCAAACGAAAACGGCTCACGCGGCACTGGCACGCCGACGTTGACGCCAATCATAGCAGCCTCGAACCGCTGCGTAAAATACTCTGCAGACGCTCCAGACTGCGTGTACACACACGCTGCGTTGCCATAACAGTTTGCGTTCTCCACCGCCAAAGCTGCATCAAAGTTCGGGCAGTGCAGAATCGACAGCACTGGGCCAAAGATCTCATCGTGCAGCGCACAGTCCGTAGAACTTGTATGGCGGATCACCGATGGGCCAATCCAGAACCCGCCCTGGGCTCTACGCTCAGCAAACAACGGCTCACTTCGTCCATCCAATAGCAGCTCAGCGCCTTCTTCCTCGGCTCGTGCAATAGCTGAAGTAATGCGAGACACAGCGCCAGCATCAATTACCGGACCCATCGCACGCATACCGTCGGTGCCTGGCTCCAGAGCCCGTGCCTTGGCCACAATGCGCTCCACCAGCTCTGGCTGCTCGCCCACCACAAGAAGCACCGACGCTGCCATGCATCGCTCACCCGCACATCCCGCAAACGAATTAACAACGTCTTGCGCAGTCATCTCAATGTCGCAGTCAGGAAGTGCAACCAAATGGTTCTTGGCACCGCCCAGTGCCAACACTCGCTTGCCCAACTGAGTTGCACGCAAGTGGATCTGCTCAGCAACCGCCGATGTTCCCACAAACGCAATGGCACGCACATCTGTGTGCTCGACCAACGATTGTGCACACTTTGCATCACCGTGCACAATGTTCAACACACCAGCAGGCAGCACTCGAGAGGCCAGCTCGGCTACCCGAGTCATCGTCATGGGCACTTTTTCGCTGGGCTTCAATACATACGTGTTGCCCATGCCGAGTGCAATCGGAATCGTCCAGAACGGAACCATAAATGGAAAGTTAAATGGCACGATGCCACCCACCACACCCAGTGCTACTCGCTCGTCGCGGCACTGAACGCCGCTGCTCACGTACGCAACACGGCCTTGCGTCAGTTGAGGCAGACTCAGTGCGTACTCGAGCGTCTCCAGGCCCTTTGCCACATCACCCTTTGCCTCAGCCCGGTTTTTGCCGTGTTCGCGAACAATCAGCTCCGCCAGCTCGTCGGCATGCGCTTGTAGTTCCACATACAGCTTGAGCAGATACGCCGAACGTGCCTTGAACGTCAGTCCTGACCATGCTCCAAACGCTGCCTTTGCTGACGTCACTGCCACATCCACATCACTTGCCGTCGACAGCGGCACCAGTGCGATCGTCTCGCCATTGTGCGGGCTGGTCACCTCCAGATACTTTTCGCTTGCTGCCGTCACCTGGTTGCCCACATAGTTGCTGAGCTTCTGCGGAGATTGGAGAGCCATGTCAAAGTGTTAATGAAAGTAATAAGAGTGTGCTGGTCCAAATGAAAGGTCCAAATGTACTATATGGACATGTGATGCATGGGAACTTTTTATTAATCGGCGCCCTAACCCTACACATCAATGCTTTTGGTCGACTCGAGCAGTTGCTGCGAGTTGTGTTTAGTGCGCTGCCACTGCCCGACCAGCACTTGCTTGTACTGCATCTGTGACTGCGCTGCCTGCTCAATCGCATGTTCATACACGCCAATCATCTCTTCCATATCCCTACCGGTTACCAAACAAATTAGCTGGTGTTTAGGCCAAATGACTTGTGAAAATCTTTACTTACTGGAGCAGCTCAATTGCCGACTGCGACAGCTGCGAAAAATGGTCCTGTGTTTCTACACTGTAAATTAGATTAGCGTATGTCCAATGCTACGGTTTCAAATGATTAAACCAACCTTTGATTATCGCCATCGCCTGCGTCACATCCAGACTCGCGTCAAACGGCAGCTTTGGTTCTTTTGGATCCTCCCGATATTCAGTATCGTCTTGTGTTGGACTAACATTCTGTTCCAAAACATCAGTCGGCAACTCAATGTCAGCACTAAACTCGTCGTCGCTCGAGTCCTGAATAACCACGCTCTTGTCCGAGTACACAACATCTGAAATGTTTGGCAGGTTGATTTTTTCAGCCGGAAAACTAAATGCATTCGTTTTGTGCTGACCGGGTCTGTTTAACCGTTGGGTTATGTGCGGGTTACGGGCCCATCGAGACTGTGGAGTAACCGGTGACTGCAACCGGTCACTGGGTGCCAAAGTGAGCGGGCGGATGCTCTGTGGCGGCCGGATCTTGCTCGGGTTAAACACAAACGGACGCGACGCGTGGATATCATCAGAATGCATTATTTCCAAACGAGTAATATTAGTGTTTGCAAAAAGGTGGTTTGTGCAAGAGAAGCTCATATTTCATTCGAGCTCAGCAGCTGGGAATAAATGCGCATATATAGTTTGTCAGTCAACGCGTACAGATGCTGCTGACTGAACTGAGTCATGTATGGTCCATTAGATCTTAAACAAGAGATCAACTGCAATCAAGAAAACTTAGATGCGCTCAATAATAACAGCCGACGCACCGCCACCGCCGTTGCAAACACCAGCCGCACCACGACGCGCATCGTTCTGGGCCAACACCGAGCACAGAGCCACAATGATACGAGCTCCAGAGCATCCCAACGGATGTCCAATGCCCACAGCGCCGCCATTAACGTTGACCCGGTCCTGCGGGAACTCCAAAAGGTTTGTGTTCGCAATGCCCACCACCGAGAACGCCTCGTTCAGCTCAACATAGTCGACAAAGTCACGCACGTTCGCGTTGTCGCTGGCTCCGGACGTGGCCCGCGACAGAGCCTTTTTAATGGCCGGCGCCGGCGACGTGGTAAAGCGCTCGGGGCTTTGCTCGGCATCAGCCGCCGCCGCCACCCGGAAGATTCCGTGGGTGGCATCAATAGTGCCCGCATCAAGTAGCTCCTGCAGACGCGCTCCTGAGACCAAAATAAGCGCCGCGGCGCCATCGGACAGCGACGACGCGTTGCCCGCAGTCACCGAGCCCGAGCCATCGGCAGATGGGAACGCCGCACGCAGCTTGCGCAGTTTCTCGGCGTTGAATTTCGCTGGCTCCTCGTCGGCATTGACCACCAGGGCCGGACGCCCGCGGCCCTGCGGCACCTCCACATCAACGATCTCGTCGGAAAACCGACCGGCCGCCGCCGCATCAATCGCCTTTTGATACGACGCCACAGCAAACTCGTCCTGCTGCTCACGAGTCACGTTGAACTCGGTCGCTGTGGCTTCTGCCGCGTAGCCCATGGCGGTCTGCGCATACGCATCACGCAGTCCATCGTTCTCGAGACCGTCCACCAGCGCCGCTGCGCCGAACTTTGCGCCAAAACGCATAGCTGGGGCATAGTACGGCACATTGCTCATGCTCTCGGTGCCTACTGCTGCCACCACATGCGCATCGCCCAGACGAATGGCCTGTGCTGCAAGAGCCACTGCCTTCATGCCCGATGCACACACTTTGTTGACGGTCGTGCCGATAATAGTCGTAGCGCAGCCGGCGCCCAGCGCAACCTGGCGTGCAGGGTTCTGGCCCAGGTTGGCGCTCATCACGTTGCCCAGGTAGATCTCGTCAACAGCGTCTGCTGCAACTTTGCTGCGTGCCAGTGCGCCCTTGAGCGCTGTGCTGCCCAGTTGCACGGCGCTGAGCTTGGCCAAAGCCCCGCCAAAGCTGCCCACGGCTGTGCGGGCCGAGCCGACGATATACGCATCTACTTGCTCAATATGGTTGAGTCATATGCACGGTGTTTCAGTCTGACATACACCTAATTGACTTACCTGTGGGATTGAGCTGAACCATGTTTAAAAGCTGCTGTGTCAAATTATAGCGTTGAAAAGGTATGTTGTGAAAAGAGAAAAGTTTCAGAAAAAGGAAATAGTCCCCAACAATACATGCTATGCTGGCGGTTTTGCACTGGTCTGTTCCTGCTCTGCTGCTCTGCTCCTGCTCTGCTGCTCTGCTCCTGCTCTGCTGCTCTGCTCCATTTACCCACATTAACCAGCGAGGCTAATTTGGGCACACTGATTAGTGGATGAACTAGTGAACTGGTGTCGGTCTTCAGCAACAGCGTCCGCCGTATCGCGGGCGTACAGGGAAGGCAGTCATGAACTGAATGCATTCTACAGTATGCTTCCCTGTATGCCCGCAATGACACCGACTCGGACGCTGCCAACCGATACCATTTCACGGGGACAAATAATGTATGCCAAGTCACAGGCACTAGCAACTGACAGTGTGACACTTTGTATTTCTCTGTCTTGAGTTTGCATTTATTTTCCTGTACTTTTTTGAATTTCAGCAAATCCCCTTTCCAATGGTGTTTGTCAGTGACGTTGCAGAGCCACGCCAAGATGGTGAATTGCCAGCCAAAGTGACCGCAAACACATCAGTCTCGGCGAATGAACAGGCAAGTGCTCATCCGGCAGCTGAGAGCACCGCCGACATGGTAGTCAACACGCTGCGCGAGTGGTACGTGTTGGCGTCAGACAGCATCGCCAGTCTGCTCGACGGACGGTTTCTGCAACAGCCAGCACGCGACTTGTGGCTGCTCGGCAAACACTACGACCTCACAGAGCACACTGACAGCGCTACAGCATATCCTCAACACGTAATCGATGACTTTACGCGGCTCATCTGGTGCACGTACCGCTCGCAGTATGCGCCCATCGCGCAGTCGCAGTTCACGACAGACGCTGGCTGGGGCTGCATGCTGCGCGCTGGACAAACACTTATGGCGCAGGCCCTGCAGCTGCACGCGCTTGGCCGCGACTGGACGTTCAGCTGGACGAGCTCTGACTCTGAACAAGTGAAGCGCCGCCAGCTGTACACTAAGGTTGTCGGCGAGTTCTTTGATGATTATGATCCGCGTAGTTCGTTTTCGATCCAGCGCATGGCGGCGCTGGGGCAGCAGTTTGAAGGCAAAGACATTGGCGAGTGGTTCGGACCGTATGGAACTGCGCGCATCTTGCGGGGACTGGCACGCCAGGCCAATCACGATGTAACAGTATATACAACTACCGACGGCGTTGTGTATTTGGCTGATGTCTGCGCACAAGAGTTCCGGCCAACGCTGATTCTGGTTGCGTCCATGCTGGGCATTGACCGGGTCAACCCTGTGTATTATGCGTTTATCCAAGCATCGTTGATGCTGCCGCAGTCGGCAGGAATTGCAGGCGGCCGGCCATCGTCAGCTTTGTACTTTGCCGGCGTGCAGGGCGACGAGCTGTTGTACCTTGATCCACATACTACGCGTCCAGCTGTCACTCGCACGGAAAAAGAGTACTCGCAAAGTGATCTGGCTACGTACAGTTGCCCAACACCCCGTCGTATTGCGATGAGCCGGCTGGATCCATGCATGGTGTTTGGATACTATTGTGCGACGCTAGAGTCGCTGGTTGATTTGCGCAGTCGGATAGAGTTGTTGGCTGACGACGGGGTCACAGCCATTGTGTCGTTTGACAATGGACATGCGCCAGAGTCTGCGATTGCCGGATCTAGTGAATCTAGTGAATCTAGTGAATCTAGTGGATCTAGTGGATCTGTACGTGCTTCCGAGTCCACTGGATCTGAGCCTATTGATTCTAAAGCTCGTGCGGATGACTGTAGAGTAAGCACACCTGTACTGCTTACCAAACTTCCCAACGACAGCGACAACGATGATGCCAGTTGCAATAGCAATACTGGCCGGCCAAAGTCTGAAAGCGGCGAAATCATCCTGGAAGGCGAGTGCAGCGACGAGGAATGGGTAACAGACTTGTAAAACACGGCCGCTCTTTATCTCCATCTTAAAAATAAAGCATATTCTTTAATAAAATACTATGACCCGGCTGTGTAAAAGTAGTACTGCTTCCACAGCGGCTGGTAGTCCTGGATAAGCGACCCAAGCAGGCTAATGACCGGCTTGTTGCTGCACCACATGGCCACTCGAGTCAACCGCTGCTCTGTAAACCGCCCAAAGAACGGCGCCCTTAACAAATAGTACACAAACAGCCATTTTCTCCGCGCCATCTCATCCCGCTCCAGCGTCCGCGGCACACGTAGTTCTGTGCTCAGCATTTGCCTACTCACCAATTCCATCAACAACGACAATGCCCATGCGCGCCAGTTGTTTGCCCCCAGCTTGCGCATGCCCAGAACATACACAAGTGGTCGCAGTATGAACAGGAGCTCGCCGGTTAGGCCCAGCGCGCTGAGGCGGTGCATAAGGGCGGATACGGGGGCTACGCGTTCGGCGTTTTGCGGCGAGTTGGCCACAAATGCGCCCAAGTCTGCGTTGCCCTCGGCTTGCTGCAGAATCTCCCGCACCGACGTGAAGCTCAGCCGGCTCCGGCCGCCCTTCCACTGCGCACCCGTGTCCAATGCTACAGGCTCTGGCTCCGCCCTGCGCCCTGCAGACCCCAACGCCCCTGGATCCACTTCCCGCTCCGGAACCACCGCGCCCGTGACCATTCTTTGCCCACTCGCCTTTAACAGCGCCAACCGCAACACGATCTTTGTAATCTCAATCCACGTAACCACCTGCCACCGTCGTGAATCGCCCAGCCGCTTCGCCGCTACCATCTCGACCAGCTTCTCCGCATACTGCACCGCGCTCAGTGCAAGCGCCGACACACGGTACACATCTGACGCATGCGCCATTTGCCCGTGGTACCGGTTAAACGGCGTCGGGTCGAGTTTAAGCGGCTGTCCTTGTTTGTCCACAAGCAGCCCTGAAGCTGCTGCTTGCGCCAGCAGCTTGTCGTGGTACACGCCGACAAAACTTAGCAGCGTGTATATGGCCTCGGACGCTAATTCGGCGTCGGCAAACCGGCCGGGCAGAACATATGTGAGTGTGCGCAGTCCATTTTCGATTGAATTCACTTGCGCCGCGTTGTTGACTACAAAACTAGCGTACTTTTGCAGCATTTCTTGAAGGGCTGATGATTGGGGCGCAATAAGTTGTAGAAAATAATACAGGTGATAAAGGTAACACTTGCAATAATTCAAAACTGTCAATATTAAACGCCGAAATCACATGCCAGTTTAAAATTGAGCCCGAGATTCCCGCTTGATTAGATGGTGATTAATATCACCAATGTAATAGGCTGGTTTGTCCTTTACCCACAAATTGAGGCTCGTTGCAGTTTCTCTGGTGCTTCCTTTTCCATGGCACAATCCCCTGGCATATAGTTAAAAAGCTGGCTTTTCTAAATACAAAAAATAAAATCATAAACATTTACATTTTTCTAAAAAGCAAAGGATAATTTACTTGCTTTAAGAGCAGACTTTGTGTTGACTGTAAGGTAATGTCAGCAAGCAGAAAACAAATTTTCCCATGATTTATATTGCTGTCCTCTTTTTGGACTCTCTCCATGACTTGGAGCCTACGTTAAAAGAGATGCTCATGCTCGCCAAAATTTGTCTCCTTTCTTTTTAAATCCTCTTACATTTTTTACTCCAACCAAGCATTATTGTTTTATTATGACTAGTATAACAAGTGATTTAGTGTATATGTTCTTTTGTGATGATATTGCAAAGCTAGATGATTCTTCTAGTATTAAACTGGCCACTTGTAACCATAAGAATCATGGACCTGGAGAGCCGTGCACTGTTTTCAAGTATGGAAATATACAAGTTATAATATCGGTCTGTATAATTACTATCTATAATGGTACTGACTTGCTTTTCCACGATAAAATACCCGATCCAAACCAAACCAAATAGTACACCCTATGAAAGAGTGTTCAGGTAGGTCGCTACGCTAGCAATTTTCAAATAGCCATGAATAAATAAACATATGAGACCACAATATGTGGTACTTTATAATTGACGATATTGTAAAAAGTAAGAAAGAATAGACTAGATGAGACCCTTGGCCTGCAGCGCCTGCTGCTGCTCGGGCGAAATCTCCGCCCACAACTCGGCCTTTGCACTTCCATCAAGCGCCTGCATGCTGCTCTGCATGAGCGCAATAAGCGCCTGCGCCAGCTTTGGTACAAAATCAAACGCGGCAAGCGCCGACACCACAATCTTTACCAAATGACGCAACGCCCGCGCATCACCGTTCGGCACAAGCGCATCGGGCTGCTCGGCCACCACTTGCACCAAATACTCGTACACCGACGACACCTCGTCCTCATCATGAGTTACTGGCAACGCGCCAAACCACGTCTGAAGCAGTCCACGCGCATCGGGCAGCTTCGAGCCATAGAACCGCAGCACTTTGGCAATCGCTGATATGGCGTTATCGGTCGCATAAACGTTGTCTTCTTCACGAGCGTCGGGCCGCGAGATCATCTCGAGCAACACTGGCAGAGCTGCGCTCACGACAAAGTCTGCGTATGCGTCGCCGCCAAACTGCGCCATGACGCCCACGCCATACGCAGCGGCCTGGCGCAGATCAGGAGCCGACTGGTCGCGCAGCGCTTGCGTAATAGGCTCCAAGAAGTCGCCGGCATACTGCGATGACGCAGGGCCCGTGAACTCGACAAGGTCGTCGAACACGCAGATGGCCCATTGCCGTGCTGCAGGGTCGCGCTCATGCAGGTACTTTACCGCCACCGGCACCACGCCGTGGAATGCAGGAGCAAACGCCGTGCCATGTGTCTTGAACACTGCGTGCAGGGCCTTGGCTACCTCGTCCACCGCCAAGCCCTCGAGCATCTCTTCTTCGGCCAGCTGCTCCTCGTCGTCCTCGTCCAGCTCCTCGGCCGCCCGTGCCGCCTCACGGTCCTTCATGCGCTTGTAGTACTTTGTCATTTGCGCAATGCACGCCGAAGCCAGCGACTCCAGCTGCGCTGACGTCATCGATCCGGCGCCCACAGCGGCCAGCGACTCGGCAAACGAGTTGAACAGCTGCAGCGTAAACGTGTCATCCTCTTCGGTGGCCAGCACCGCCGTGTAGCAGTCGCAGATGTGCGACCACACTTGGCGCAGCGCTGCCTCGTCGCCGGCCTTCTTGACCGCCATCAGCACGTATGGCACCGCCGCCGCCGCCGCTACCCGCACGCCTTCGTGGAAGTAGAACTTGAACAGCGGCACAAGGGTCTCCAGGGTCTCTGCGGCGTATGGCACGAACCCTGTGCCCAGGTCCCGGGCATATGTGCCGATAAGCTCCACCGCCTCGCACTTTTCTTCCAGCAGCGTCGTGCGGATGCCGATTTGCTGGCCGCCAATGTTGGCAAACTCCCAGCCATCTTCGGCCGAGTAGCCGGTCTCAGCATCTTCGTCGGCTTCAAGCACAGCAAAGTCTGGCTGCTGCTTAGCTGCCGTCAGCAGCGGCGGCATCACCACCGGCAGAATCGGCGCAAACTCGGCGCCCATAAGCTTGCACAGCCGCGCCCACGACGCCTGCAGGTAACTGGCCTGCGGGTCATCGGCCTCGGTAACCGACTGCTGCGTCAGCGTCAGCAGCTCAATCACACGCGGAATATCCGGCGCAAACACGTCTTTGCCCACCGCCAGCGCAATAAATGTCGCACACTCCATAGCTTTGCCACGCAGCAGACGGTGGTCGTGGTCCGTAGCCTGTGCCAAAACGTTCAGAAGCATGGGCATAATTGTGCTGTAGTACTTGTTGAACTTTGCTTGCGCATTGTCGGCGATCGTGGCAATCGTTGTGATTGCCTGCTCCTGCACATAGCGCTTCGACCCGTTCAGCATCGCCAGCAGCCGCTCAAACAGCGTGTCCAAATACGGCTCCAGCACCTGCTTGGTGGCCTCCTCGGCAAAGTTGACCATGGCTGCTGCGGCATGCGTCTGCACGCGAGGAACGCTGGTCTGGTCCATCACCGGAATCAGCGCCGACAGCACCGCTGCGTGGTGCTCCTCCTGCAGCTTGGGCGCAAAGTCTGTCGCCATCTGCCCGATGCAGTTGCACACTGCGTACCGCACGCGAGGATGCGAGTCGGCGAAGAACGGCACAACCATGTGCACAATCTTGCCCAGCTCGTTGCGCATGATCTTCAAGCAGCCCTCGCCAATCGACGACACTGCCATCAGTCCTGCGTGCCGCTGGTTCCACTCGCTTGACGCCAGCATCTGCGGAATGTAGTTGAACGCCACCGGCAGCAGCTGCTTGCCGCCCAGCGCATTGGCCAGCCGGTCCAGGGTCTGCTCGCCAAACACGTGATTCTCATCGTTATCGCTGTCATCCAGCGTCTCGACTGTGTACCACTCCTCGTCGTCCTCAATGCTGCTCATCATCTGCAAGCACACTGGCACGATTTGCTGGCAGAACTGCGCGTTCTTGCGGCACATGCCCGGCGCCGACTCTGCCAGCGTCACCAGCAGCTCCATCGCCGTCTGCCGCGTCGTCGCCTCCAGCGCGTCGTTCTTGCCAATCGTCGTCGCAAATGTTACGAGATTGTCCAGCACTGCCCGGAACAGCTTTGGTGTCTCCTCAGCCGCCTCAATGAGCGCCGACAGCGCCTCTGTCAGTCCATCCTCGTCGCCATCGCGTTGCAGCGGCTCAAGCACACCCAGCATCTGCGGCATCATTGGCGCCAGCGCTGGGCGCTGTTTGTCCGTCGCCGCCAGAATGTACTGCACTGATGCTTGCAGTGCTGCCAGGCGCACCGACGCATCACCATCTTGGAACGCTCCGCCAAACGCGCTGTTGACAGAGTCGGGGCTCTGTCCAGACAGCAAATACGGACACGAACTGAACACACGGTACGCGCTCTCTCGTAGCGACGCATTGGCGTCCTGGGCGCACGCATACAGCGCCGGCAACAAATCAGCCCACTCGTTCTCGCCTATTCATGTGTAGTAGATTAGGACATGGAGCGTATGAGAACATGGAGCGTATGAGAACATGGAGCGTATAGTAACATGGTCCGAATGAGAATATGGTGCGTATAGTAACCTAGTCGCAAAACTCTGGCTCATTCTTACCTTCGTTGTTGGTGATTTCCGAAATAGTGTCGCACAGCTTGTGGCGTGTACCACGGTCAGTCTCATCTTTCAGCGCGCCCAGCAGCTCTGCCTTGACTGCCTGGTGCACACCAGCCGGAACCATGCTCCACACAGTGCGCTCATCTTCCTTGTTATCGCCCGCCTTCACGTCTTGGAACGCAATGCGCCGCAACAATACAGCCGCAAATGCACGGGCCTGCGCCTCATTGTCTCTGTGCACAAGGAACGCCAAACTGCCCAGCAGCGTCTGCGGCTGCACATCGCGCCATTCGCTGTTCAGCGCCGTCTCTGCCTGCGACCGCACGTTGTTGTCGGTCGACATGAGGTTGCTCATCAGCCCCTTGAGGAGCGCTGCTGTCTGCTCGTAGCTGCTCATTTGTGGTGTTGCAAATGCCCTTTTCCAAGAGTATCCTAAATTAAAGCTAGTGTTATGTTTTCCACTCTATGGTGACAGATTCCTGCGCAAAATGTACAGTTAAAAAATAGTCAAAGGGAGATGTTTGGCCGCGTTCATCCAAACAAAACAGAAAAAATTTCTACTGGTTGATCCCGTTGATCTGGACTAATCTGCGCAGCCAAACAGTTTATTTGTTATTCACAACAGTCCGCGAACCCGCGGAGAAACACTGGGCAGGCTCTACGCGTTTCCTGCCCTCCTTTTTCTTTTCTTTTCTTTTGCATTAAACTTTAGGATTGTTTATGTTTAAGATATACGTTCGAAACTCTGTTGGTTACTTGTCTCGCACTCTAACCAGCCCTTTTATCAAACCTTTATCAACATCTGTTTTATTCCAAACTCGTAACTTTCAACGCAAGCCAATGTCCGACTTTGAGTCTGACGGCTCTGTTTTTGAGATTGGCGATTCGGTAAGTGCTAGCATATACATTAAAACATTGTTACAAGCTGTTAATTCCCTGTACGCGTAGCTAACATGCGCATATAATCTCATGAATAGCCAGTCAAAGCCAAGCCCAAGGCCGCATCGGCAAAGTCACCCAAGGGACCTAAAGTGCCAAAGGCAAGCACAAGCAAACGCAGCGGGCCCAGCGTCGAGGAAATATACCAGAAAAAGACACCAATCGAGCATGTGCTGCTGCGCCCAGACACGTACATTGGGTCAGTCGAGCCCATCGATGAAGAGCTGTGGGTGATGAACATGCAGACGAAGCGCATGGAGCAGCGCAAACTGCGGTACACGCCTGGGCTGTACAAGATTGTCGACGAGATTCTGGTCAACGCCGCCGACAACAAGTCGCGCGACCCGACAATGAAGAAGATCGAAGTGACAATCGATCAGGAGAACGGCGTGATTTCAATTCTCAACGACGGGCAGGGCATTCCTATTGAAATCCATCGCGAGCAGAACGTGTATGTGCCAGAGCTGATTTTCGGGCACTTGCTCACGTCGTCCAACTACAACGACAACCAGGAGAAGACCACGGGAGGTCGCAATGGATATGGAGCCAAGCTGTGCAACATTTTCAGCCATGAGTTTATTGTCGAGACGGCAGATACCAATGCGCAGAAAAAGTACCACCAGGTGTTTAGCGACAACATGAAGCACATTGGCAAGCCAAAGATCACGAAATACACGACCAAAAAGGAGTTTACAAAGATCACATTTAAGCCAGATTTTGCAAAGTTCCACATGGATAGTCTGGACGATGACGCAGTGGCGCTGATCACAAAGCGCGTGTATGATCTGGCGGGCTGTGTTGACGGCGTGCGGGTGTTTTTGAACGGCGAGGTGATTCCGCTAAAGAACTTCAAGTCGTATGTGGAGCTGTATCTGTTGCCGCCGGTCAACGCCGACGATCCAATGCCAGCTAAAGCCCCTGAGATTGTGTACAAAAAGTTCAACGAGCGGTGGGAAGTTGCGTTTGCCGTGTCTGACGGGCAGTTTCACCAGGTCAGTTTTGTCAACAGCATCAACACGCTGCGTGGCGGCACGCATGTCAACTACATTGCAGACCAGATCTCCAAGAACTTTATCTCAATGTCCAAGAAGAGCAAAACGCCGGTCAAGGCGCACCAGGTCAAGAACAACATGTGGCTGTTTGTCAACAGCAAGATTGTCAACCCAACGTTTGACTCGCAGACCAAAGAGACGCTGACGCTGCGAGTGTCGTCGTTCAAGTCGACGTGTGTGGTTTCAGAAGACTTTATGAAGGGCGTGATGCGCTCGGACCTGAAAGAGTATGTGGATATGATGGTCCGGCGCCGGGAAGAGCGCGAGCTGAAGAAGACTGACGGAACACGCACGAGTCGTATTACGGGCATTGAGAAGCTGGATGACGCCAACTTGGCCGGAACGCGGCATGGCAAGGAGTGCACGCTGATTCTGACGGAGGGAGACTCGGCCAAGACCCTGGCGGTGGCAGGGCTGGGAGTGCAGGGACGCGACCGGTTCGGCATCTTTGCATTGCGGGGAAAGCCGCTGAATGTGCGTGACGCGACGGCGTCGCAGATCTTAGCCAATCAGGAGTTTACGAACATTAAGCAGATTCTGGGGCTGAGGCACGGAGCCAAATACGCGTCGACCGACCAGCTGCGGTACGGACACGTGATGATCATGGCTGATCAAGATGTTGATGGCAGCCATATCAAGGGCCTGCTGATCAACATGTTTGACTCGATGTATCCCGGGCTATTGGAGGTCAAAGGCTTTTTGCAGCAGTTTATCACGCCGGTGGTGCGTGTGACGCACAAGCAGTCGAAGAAGCGGATTGACTTTTACACCGAGGTCGAGTATAAAAAGTGGTACAACGAGCAGCCCGAGGCGGCCAAAGGATGGCTCATAAAGTATTATAAGGGACTGGGAACATCGAAAGACACTGACGCGCACGAGTACTTCCGCAAGCTCGAGTTCCACCGCAAGAGCTTTGAGACGGCGCAGACCGAGGACCGCAAGCTGCTCGACATGGCGTTCAGCAAGTCCAAGGCGGATGCCCGTAAAGAGTGGCTGGCCGGGTACCAGCCAGGCGAGCTGATCGACAACAACAAGTCGACGGTTGGTATCGAAGAGTTCATCAACAAGGAGCTGGTTCTGTTTTCGATGGAAGACAATGCGCGGTCGATTCCGTCGGTGGTCGATGGACTAAAGCCTGGGCAGCGTAAGATTCTGTGGACGGCGCTCGAGGCCAACTTGAAGAGCGAGATGAAAGTCGTGTCGCTGCAAGGCAAAGTCACGGAGAAGGCGATGTACCATCATGGCGACCAGAGTTTGGTGGCGACGATTGTCAACATGGCGCAGGACTTTGTCGGCAGCAACAACATCAACTTGCTGATGCCCGAGGGCAGTTTTGGCACACGCCTGGCGGGCGGCAAAGACGCAGCCAGCGCTCGTTACATTGCAACGTATTTGAGCAAGATCACTCGCACTATATTCAACAAGAACGACGATCCGTTGTTGGACAGCCTTAACGACGACGGTAAAATGGTGGAGCCGCGGTGGTACATGCCAGTTATTCCAATGGTGCTGGTCAACGGCGCCGAAGGTATTGGCACAGGGTGGAGCACTACTATTCCCAACTACAGTCCGTCGGACATTATTGACAACATTCGGCGTCTGATGCGGCAGGAGCCGTTGCAGCCGATGAATCCATGGTACCGTGGGTTCCGCGGCTCGATCGAGCAGGGCGAGCCCGGACGGTTCCGCACAACAGGAGCTGTTGAAAAGCTGTCAGACACCGAGCTGCACATTTCGGAGCTGCCGATCCGCGTGTGGACTGACACATACAAAACACTATTGAACAAGTGGATGGCAGGCGATAAGGGCGGGCCGTCTATTCGCGACTTCCGCTACAACTCGTCGACGCTTACCGTGGATATTACGCTCACATTGACGGTTGAGCAGATGGCAGCGGCGGAGGCGACGGGGCTGGACAAGCACTTTAAGCTGACGTCGACTATTCCAACTACAAACATGGTGTGCTTTGACCGCGAGGGCCGGTTGCGGCGGTTCCAGAGCGCAGAAGAGATTATCGAAGACTTTTACCCCCTGCGCTTGCGTTACTACCAGCTGCGCAAAGAGAACATGGCGGAGAAGCTGGGCCGTGACTTGCAAATGGCCGACAACCGGGCGCGCTTCGTCATGGAGATTATCCAGAAGAAACTCGTGGTGAATAACCGCAAGCGTTTGGAAATTATCCAGGAGCTGCGGGACCGCGGCTATGCAGCGATGCCCAAGCCCATTAAAACGGGAGAAGTGGACGCAGATGCAGAGCCGGCGTCCGACTATGACTACTTGCTGTCGATGCCGATTTGGAACCTGACGGTGGAAAAGGTGGAGAAGCTGTTGAAGGAGAAGCGGGATATTGAGAAGAAGCTGGAAGAGTTGTTGGCGTTGACGCCGATTGACTTGTGGAACGTGGATTTGGACGATGTGGAGCATCAGTGGAACATGATGGTGGATGAGTATGAGCAGCGGTTAGCGGACGATGAGGTGAACCGGAAGGGCCAGGGCGCGGGACGTGGAAAGGGCAAGGCGGTGAAACGGGTGGTCAAGCGCAAGCCTGAAGTGAAGAGTGAGGTGAAGCAATTGGGAGAGCCAGCGCCCAAAATGCGCAAAGTAGGAGCGAGTGGAGTGGCAAAGGCAGAGGTTGCGAAGCAGTCTGTATCAACGGCAGTGCAAACTCCAACGTCAGTGCAAACTCCAACGGCTGTGTCGACGGCGGTGCCAACGCCAACGGCTACGTTGGGGTCGGATCTGGATGACAGCGATGAGGATGTGGCGACGATGATTTTTAAGAAAGCAGCGATGAAGAAGCAAGGAGCGGTTAAGCAGACTACGTTGGGGAGTATGTTGGCGCAGAAGGCAGAGGGTGGTGCAGTGGTTAAGCCGGCGGCTAAGCCGGTGGTTAAGCCAGCAGCAAAATCTGTGGACAAGCCAGCTGCAAAGCCAGCAACAGCAGCAAAGCCAGCGGCCAAACCAGCGGCCAAACCAGCAGCTAAACGTGGACTGAGAAAGGCCATTTCGGATAGCGAGGATGATGATGATGGGTTTGTAGAATCTGATTCAGACGATGTGGCATCGCCGCCGCCGCCGCGCCAGACTACTGGCAGACGGGCTGCTGCGGCCAAGACGCCAGTGTACATGGACGTATCCGATGACTCTGAGGACGGCGACTTTAAATAGCAGTTTTAAGCAAAATATCATTAAATCTGGGTGTCTAACAGCATCGGCGTGATCACCCTTTGATTCGCTTCTTCTTCAGCTTATTATTTTTCCTCTAGTGGCCGGAGGTTTGTTTTGTTTTTGTAGAATGGCACTGAAGAAGCGCATTACGTACTACTACGATGAGGAGGTGGGCAACTACAACTACGGGTACATGCACCCAATGAAGCCGTTTCGCATGCGTATGGCACACAGTTTGGTGTCGGCATACGGGCTGGACAAACATTTGAATGTGGTGCGGCCGCCCCGAGCCAGCGCGCTGGAAATGACGCGGTTTCACGCCGACGACTACGTTGAGTTTCTGTCGCGAGTGACGCCCGAATTGGCGCAGCACGAGCCCGAGCACACAAGCGTGTACTTGAGCGGCGAAGACTGTCCGGCGTTCGACGGCGTGTTTGAGTTTTGCTCGATCTCTGCCGGCGGGTCGATTGCCGGCGCCAAACGCATCAATCACGGGGAGTCAGATGTTGTTGTCAACTGGGCGGGCGGACTGCACCATGCGAAGAAAGGGGCGGCGTCTGGGTTCTGCTACATTAATGACATTGTGCTGGCGATACTGGAGCTGCTGCGGTACCACCAGCGCGTCATGTACCTGGACATTGACGTGCACCACGGCGACGGCGTCGAAGAGGCGTTTTATACGACCGACCGCGTCATGTCGGTGAGCTTCCACAAGTTTGGCGACTTCTTTCCGGGCACCGGCCATGTGGACGATGTGGGCGTGGCGCGAGGGCGTGGGTACGCCGTGAATGTGCCGTTGCGCGACGGCATTGATGATGCGAGCTACGCAGGCATATTTGAGCCGGTGATGCGCTTGGTGATGGAGCGGTTCCGGCCCGGAGCTGTGGTGATGCAGTGCGGAACTGACTCGCTGTCGGGCGACCGCATCGGCTGTTTCAACCTGAGCATGCAGGGCCACGCAGCATGCGTAGCGTTTATGAAGTCGTTCAACGTGCCGTTGTTCTGTCTGGGCGGCGGCGGCTACACCATCCGCAACGTGGCACGCACATGGGCGTACGAGACCGCGGTGCTTCTGGGCCACGACTTGGACCCTGTTTTGCCGTACAACGACTACTATGACTTTTACGGCCCAGAGTTCCGCCTCGATGTGCCGGCGAGCAACATGGAGAACATGAACACCCGCGAATATTTGGCGCAAATACTCGAGCGGGTGGGCGAGCAGCTACGGAGTGTGCCGCATGCTCCGTCGGCGCAAATGCACGAGGTGCCGCGGGATTGGCCGGAAGACAGCGACGGCGAGATTGATGATGCCGAGATGGATGCAGCTGGAGAGGCGAAGATGACGAGGCGGCAACGAGATGCTCGGGTGGTGCCGCATGCAGAAGCGTATGATACAGACACCGATGAGTTTACGCCGATTGTTAATCCGTACCGACATACGGGAACGTCCACACGTCCGGCGGCTCGTCGCTAGCGTGTGCTTTTATATTTTTCTGCTGTGGGATATATGCTATGTTATTGTTTGCAGTGTACGCTATTCTATGGTTTCCATGAGCATATACTTGGAGCATATTGTATATTGGACTGCCTCGGCCATTTACCATCTCCGAGGCTTTCTTTTTTGTTGCGAATGAACGTGGCGTTGTATTTGGAAATATGCCACCTTTCATATACTAGCATATAGCATTACCCAAACCTCTTTAAATGCGATTTAGCATTCCGTCTCTGCTTTCCTAGCGTATTCATTTACACTATTGGTTTAACATGAAGTTTTCTATTTTGACAACCGTAACCGCTGCGGTTATGTCTGTATCCGTTGCGTTTGGCGCGGTTCCTGCCGAGCCCGAGCTACTAACATCGCCCGAATCCATGCCTGCTTTGCCTGCTCTATCTTCCTATCAGGGGAACGCGCAACAGATAATCTGCCAAATCAACCGCGACCGTACTCGCCGTTACCTATCACCCGTGTTCCTGCACCGCACGCTATCTGACGCTGCACTGTCGCTGGGCCAGCGCTACGCAGACGGAAACCTAAACTCTGCGTATTTCGACCGTGTGTTCAACAGCCGGATTGCTCCATTAGGCTCAAACGTGTTGGCGAGCTACAAAGTCTTGGGCACGTTTGCCAACGACGATGATTATGTGGACCGACTCGAGCAGTCTATATACGACACGCTGTTTGCCCGTACGTTGGATGCAATTGGAATATATGAATACGCAGGCGTGTACACAGTTGTGTTGGCATCGGGACTGCGCGACCGTCCGTCTTCTGTCGACTCGTGTCCAAACACATCAACACAATATTCTCCGCCCACCGACACTCCGCTGCCGTCGCCGTCAAACATTGAGAACGGCGTTGATTTGCCAGCGTTCTTGTGCGCAATCAACCACGAACGCATAGCCGCCCGCACCGATGCGTTTGCCGTACACACAGCTCTTCACAACGAGGCGTGGGAGCAAGCCAAGCAAATGAGCCAGCTGGGCCATTACACTGTGGATGGGCCGCGTAAAGTCGATGACTCTATTTACGGTCAGCATGTGAATATGAAGGAGCTGTATTGGGTTGCGGGAGACAGCTTTCATAACGCAAATGCGCTGGTTGATGTTTTGATGTCGACGTATGGCGGGAAAGTTTTGGATCCAAAGTACCAGGTCATTGGCGTTGCCCAGAAAGACGGGTTCTGGTCGGTTATCTTGGGTAGTCTCTACCGCACTGTTCGCACCCGTAACTCGTGCCCACTCACTCTTGGTGACGTCGACTACACTTCTTAGCTTTAGAAATATTTAGATTAAATACAAACATGTTTTAATTTGATATAAACGATTGCCACGACTGCTCTGTGATATTAGCCGACTTTTGACGTTAATGGTGTTTCTGGTTTGCGATTGATGGTTTTGCAATAATTTTGTTTGGTTTCTATTCAACCTGTGGAGACTGCCCTCAGTGCAGTAACCGTCAAAATATCAATGCCTTATTTCAGTAGTATGCTCGAGTTGTTCCCAAACTAGAGTACGTGCCAATGGGAGTGTTTTTCCAATATTAATTCCCGGAAATACTCTTTCCATAGTTTGCACAATTGCACAGATATGGTCCACATTCTGCCAACTAAATGTCGGTTCCGTTTTATGGACACTATGAAATCCAAAATTCCTGGTTTATAGCCACATTCAACGAGGTTAATCAAATAGTTCAATATAAAATGTTATATACGTCGGATACTCTGCTTTAGACAAAACATGCGGTCACGACATACTGTGCACAATGCTACATAGACGGTAAGCTGATTTGCCATGCTGGAATTGGAGATCCGAGACTTGTTCAGGATAAGGGGGATCCAAAAAGATGTGTTGTGCTGCAAATCGATGCAAGACTTTGGCCATGTATACAAATCTTCCCACATGTAACTATAATTAAAATGTGTCATTTCACCTGTTTTTATCTTTGCAATTCTCTTTTATTGACTAGCATTGCTGTTTTTGGAAATTATATTGTGGTATTAGTTTTACACTATTTTGTTTGTATTTTGTCAACATTGGCTATTTTAGGTTTAGTATTTGACAGCCGGTTTCGCCATGCCTGATGCACTTGAACCCCACTATGGCAATTTGCACCAAATTGTCTGCAAGATTAACCAAGACCGCAAGAGCCGTAGTCTGTCGCCCGTGTTTCTGCATCGCGCGCTATCAGATATAGCACAGATAATGGGCAAATGTTACGCGAATGCAAATCCGAGCCCTGCGTATTTTGAGCGCTTGGTCGTCAACCGACTTGAGCCTCTCGGCACAAACGTATCGGCCAGCTACACAACCATAGGCGTATTCAAAAATGACGAGTATGTGGACCATCTCAAGCAGACCACCAAGGACACACTTTTTGACCGTTTGTTGGAAGCAGTTGGAATTTATGAGGACGCAGGCGTGTGCACAATCGTGTTGGCGTCAGGGCTAAACGACCATCCTGCCACCATTGACAAGTGTTTAACCGGCACAACACAGTACTCTCCGCCTGGATACACTGGCAAATACTCGACAACCATCGAGAACGGAATCGACGTGCCTGCATTCTTGACTGCAATCAACCGAGAACGCAAGAACACCGGTGTTTGTGTGTTTGTCGTACATACTGCGCTCCACAAAGAGGCATGGAAGCAAGTCGAGCAAATGAGCAAACAAGGTCACTTTGTGTATGAGCCACATAATGATAATCTTGTTCGTCGCTTGAACACGGACATTCAGGAGCTGTACCAAGCTGCGGGCGATGGCTTCCAAACTGCAAAATTGCTGGTTGATCGTGTGCTATTGTCGTATGGAAATAAAGCGTTGGACTCAAAGTACCATGCCGTTGGTATTGCCCAGAAAGACGGGTTCTGGTCTGTTATCTTTGGCGACTGTTACAAGCCTTCCACCAGTCGCTACGCGTACCCGCAGACTCTGGATAAGGTCGACTACATTTAGTAGTTTTTAATCGATTCAAACGTTTCTCTGTTTTTATTTCCCGAAAGATGAGGATTGTTCTGGAAATCTGAAAAGTCGGAATCCGTAGTGAGTGGTCACGATAGTCTTGGTTTGACATTGTGGAATAAATTGAATTAATTGATATGATTGTTCAGATTGGACAGAAGAGGGAGCAAACTTGCATTTTTCTATTTACTCACCTGACTTGGCCGCAAACTCAAGCAAAGATAGATAACAGAGAAAAAGGCTGGTGTAACCCAAGCACTCTCTTCTCTATGTAAACTCTAATGTCGCTAAATTATGGATATTTACGCGGTACTTTTGGGCTCCCTTATGGCGGATACTGTATCCGCCCGCCCCATCTCAATGCGATCAACCTGCAACCCACCAACCCGCACCAACAAATGTTCTGCATACTTGGGCCATACCACGCCGTAACCTCGTGGCTCAATAGCAATCCCATAACAGTTCTTGTCCAAACATCTTTGCAAGCAACTTTCACCCATGAACTCATTGTGGAAGTATATACACGGTCATCGTATTTGGCTCGTATGGTATGGGGCCTGGGTGCGCTTGATGTACAACTTGTTATTCGTATTGGCCGTACATGGGACCGGGGCGAGAACAAAGAAAGCCAGTTTCATCCGTTGCTCAAAGTTATTGTACCGTCGGGGGCTTTGCTGACAGAGGTGTGTACGAAACTGCAGGAGGCTGTTCCAGACCAGTTGCTGGATGCTACGAGAGATAAGGAGCTAGTCGATAGAGCGGTGGCCCGCACTGCATCCAGCGACTCACATTACGATCGACCGCCGTATCTCCCGCCGTATGAGCAATTGCCTCCGTCCTACAACTAATACTCGCCTAATTACATTACTCTGTTATCTCGCATCCTAATATTTCCATCCCTAAACCTTTAAATCTTTAAAGAACTTAGCCTTTACAAACATTCGGAGAGTTCCGGACGAAAAAGACATTGGACAATTGTCACAATGTGCACGTGGCCCAAAGAGCTGAACAGTGAGTCAGAATGCCAAACGAGCAATGTTTCGCAGATTATTTCTGACATTCCACATGCAAACAACCTGTTTTGCGCAGTAAATGGAAAAGGCAAGGAACGCTCAGACCAGCTGAATATTCTTTTGCTTCCAGGTCCCCGGGTCGAAAAGAGCTTATCAGAAATGGCAGAAAACTCTGCCAGAGCAAATGGTCACCTGGACGAAAATTGCATTCATCTCCACGCACTTTCCCCGTACTCACGAGATCCATGCTCTGGCTCCACACCCTGTGCAATTGCATGCGACCAAATGACCAAATGAAACAGAACATGCAGTTTTTCTTCTAGAACACGTATTGTACCAGCTAAATTATAGAAAAAAAGATACTTCTTTTCTGCGAGTAACAAGCATTGCACTTGCACAACATTTAGTCACTGGGTAAAACACTATATTTTGTCTGCTCTTTTTCAGCCTTTTGAATTGATGCATGGTGCATGCACGATATGCAAACATTTCTTTCTTCAAAGTTGGCCAATCTTTTGCGAATAGTAGAGCGCATGGGCCCCGGTTGCACCCGATACACAAGAGGTATAAAAGCGTCACATTATGTGCCGTATGGCCAATACGTTTCAACAAGCATAAAGCACCTTTTCGGCAATCCACGACACTTTATATTTCGCCTTTGCAACATTCCCGATATATACATTGCCCCAATTTCCTAACCTGTATATTATATAAAGTATGGCGGTATATAGCTGCAGGCCGTGCGGGGTTCACTTTGATAGCAAAACATGGTACAGCGGGCACTTGCAACGAGTGCACAGCCGGCCGACAAAGATTGAAATCAGCTCGACGCCCACACTGGAGCCCGACTCGACGGTTGATCCGTTGGCAAAGTACAAGTCGTGGTCGTACCGACTGAGTGCATTTATCCGGAGACGAGTCAAATCCTAGTTTGTGGAAAGCCCCCGCTTTTAATTAGTTTAATAAAGTATGGAGAACGATATGTTTAAGATGTAATACCGGGGTGTATACCGAAATGACGCGATTCTCCATCTTTGTTCTCCAGTTTGACTCTGGAGAAATAAAGTGGTATGCTCCACACTTGTCCAAACATTGACTCATAGACTGAATCTAGTTTAACTCGACTTGGCCACTTGCCTCGTATATAAAACCAATCATCCCACACAAATAAATCTAGTTCACATATACATTTCTGCATCCAACCACAAATCTTTTGATACACAATGCACGCGCTTTTCGGTATCCTCGCTTTGGCCATGAGCACATTGGCGGCTCCGACCACTCCGGTGTCGCCAATCGACCCGAACAACCCCCTAACCAATCCGGCCACGAACCGCGACCTGTTCATCGTCAACCCCAATTTGATCTCTCCCAACACTCCTCTAACTGCCGAGCAACGCCTGACCGTGCAAAACCAGCTCATTACGCAAAAGAACTTGGAAAACTTTGCCGCCCAGCTGTCTGCCCAAGCCGGCGTGCCTCCGCCTGCTGGCATCGCGCCGTTCCGCGGTACTGCGCCCTCAAAGACCGAGTCTGCGCAGTTGCAAGCCCAGGTGGATGCGCAGCAGCAGTTGCAAGCGCAAGCGCAGCATCAGGCGCAAGTGCAGCAGCAGTTGCAGGCGCAGAACCAAGTGTTGTTGCAGCAGCAGGTACAGCAGCAGGCGCAGGCCCAGGCGCAGGTACAGGCGGTGGCAGAGTCGAGGGCACGGGCTCATGAGCTGGCGCAGGCAAAGCCCGTGGCGCGTAACTCGGCTGCCAATGCTCAAGAAGGCGAGATCCCAGTGTTCCAGGCATACAACCCTCACTTTTAACTTTTGCAACTGTCAACTAGGGCTTTTTAAATCCTGATTACATAAACTATGCCATTATTTAAATCAAATATCGAAACAATTGCTTATATGTGCTTGCGTTCCAACATTGCGTCATACCCATACGCGGCACTGCCTTGAGTAAATATGCCCAATACAAGCCCGGCGCATGCAGCCGATGCGAACCGGTCGAACCGAGTAAAGAAAGCTAAAATGTAAAATATCTGCCAGTGATGTAAATGCAACTGACACTTGCACACAGGCAACGGCCGGCCCGTTCGCACATTCAAATAATGCAAGTTTGTTAATTGCTCGTTGATAATTGTCGTGCGTTCCTCGCGCGACGTTCGTGTATCACGCAAGGGCTGGTTAGGCGAGTCTGGCGATGACGTTTGCTCCATGTGTAGACTGTTTTGCGATAAGCCGAGACTGCCAATCTCGTACACAGACTCGGCGTACTGGGGCCGCCCTGCATTTGCGCTCACTGGTTTGCTATGAGGCCGAAAGCGCCACAGTGCAACGAGCGCAATCTTCCGTACCGAACGTTCAATGCCCAATCCATGCGGGCGATTGTCTGTGCAATAGTTGTTCAACTTTTGTACACATATTGTCAGCCACAGCGTCGCTGTTGCCAATACAAACAGCGGCAAATACCATTGCAAAAAGCCAGCTTTCCACGCCCACCTTATATGAAATCCCGCCGCCACCAGCACAAGTGCTACTCCTACGAGGTTGACTGCCCATGCACGCATGCTCCACGAGCGCCATCCCGGAATACTAACCCGCAGAAACGGAACTTCCACAAGCGCACTGTACCCAAACAGCCCAATAAAATAAAACAAAAGTGTGGTCCATCCGAACGTATGTGCATAGTTGCCCAATGTAAACACCAAATACGCGTATATGAGGCCACTGGTAACATCGTCAAAGTGGTCAGCTACTGTTTTAAAGTCGCGCTCGAGGTCGAAGAACGCCGCCGTGAGTCGGTACACAAAAGGGCCGACAACTGTCAATAATAGGGCGAACAGAATGAACCGCACAAAGTGGAACGAGACGAGAGTGGATGCCCCGTGGTCTGCGTCTGTGTGCAGAAAGCAGCCGTCGAGAAACCCAATGTCGATCGCATCGCTGGCCATACGCAGTGTTTGTGTAATGTACAAAATAAATGAAATAGTTTGGTAAAGAAATAAATGGTAGGTGCTGGTGAGAAATAAAGGGCTGGTGAGAAGAAAGTGGGTTGGCGACCAGGCAATGCGCCACGCCATTTGTTTACTGTTGTGCAGTGTCTTGTCTCAAGGCAAAACAAATATATTGGCTAACGTCATGTAGCTTATTATGCTCTTAACCGAAATATCTGCAAATGATGATTGAGTTAAAACATGTTTGATATTCGAGTGACGATTATACATTGCACGTGACTGCTTACGACATCACTCGGATCTTTAAATATGCTCTTTTCTCCTCACTCGCTAAAACGTATTTGTAGCCTATTAACATAAAACACTAAAATGATAATTCGCGTACGGTCGCCCGAGGGAATGCACCGAGTCGAGGTGGGGCTAAATGACACACTGGGGCTTGTGCTCGAAAAGCTGGCGCCTTTAATGCGTGCGCCAGCAGCGGATGCAATTGTGCTGACTCGCGATGCAAATGGCCAGGAGATTCTGGCGGAATTCGAGCGCAGCATAGTGTCGTTGGGACTCAAGCATGGCGACATGGTGTTTGCCAACGTGGCAGCGTCGGCACGGCCCAGCGCAGAGCCCACAAGTGAGGGCACAGCGCAGGCGCCGCGGGAGAGCGCTATGCGCGTGCAGCAGGATGCAGTGGACTGTGAGCTGGAGCGAGACTCAGGGCTGATTTCGCGTCCCCGCGACACAAAGATGTGCAAGCACGGCGCACGCGCAATGTGCGAGTACTGTCTGCCGATCGAGCCGTACGACTCGGCGTATTTGGAGGAGCACAACATTAAGCACATGTCGTTCCAGGCGTATCTGCGCAAAGTGCTGGCCGACCATAAGATCCGCGGCGATATTAGCGGAGCAGTGCCGGCGAACTTTGCGCTGCCGCTCGAGGAGCCAGAATACGGAGTGCGTAGCAAGTGTCCGGGCGCACATGCACCGTGGCCGGCAGGCATTTGCTCAAAGTGCCAGCCATCTGCCGTGACGTTGCAGCGCCAGCCGTTCCGCATGGTCGACAACGTCGAGTTTGCCAGCCGCAGCGTCGTGGACTCGCTGCTGGAGTTTTGGCGGTCGTCGCGGTGCCAGCGCTTTGGACTCATGTACGGGCGCTACGAAGTGTCGCGCGATGTGCCGCTGGGCGTAAAGGCTGTGGTGGAGGCTGTGTATGAGCCGAGCCAGGGCTGTGAGGAAGACGGGGTGCGGGTGAACCTGGGTCCGGAGCTGGACGCTGAGATTGCTCGTGCTGACGCTGCGGCTGCGGCGTGTGGCATGCAGCTCGTCGGCATGGTGTTTACCGACCTGACGCCTGCTGCTGAGCCGGGCAAGGTGCTGTGCCGCCGTCACGCAGACTCGTATTTTATGACGTCACTCGAATGCCGTCTGGCGGCATATATGCAGGAGCAGCGGCCCAGTGCGTGCCGGTGGGCGCGTGGCGGCCGCTTTGGCAGCAAGTTTGTTACGTGCTGTGTCAGCGGCGACGCAGACGGCGGCATTGACATCACGGCGTGGCAGGTGTCGAACTCTGCGCAGGCCATGCACCGCGCAGACCTTGTGGTGCCGAGCAGCGTGCCGTCCAAAATGTGCGTGCAAGAGTCGACGGCGACTCGCTATGTGCCAGATGTGTTTTACCGCTACATCAACGAGTACAAGCTGGCTGTGACGGCAAACGCAAAGCCGGCGTTTCCAATTGAGTATCTGCTGGTGACGCTGACTCACGGGTTCCCGCTCGAGCCGCACCCTGCGTTCCGAGCGTCTGAGCCGTTTGCCATTGAGAACCGCGAGCATGTGCATGCCACGCAGACCCTTGGCGTGCTTAAGCGTCATATTGTGGGAGCCCTGGACAGTCCCGAGCGTCTGGCGGTTGTGCTGGCTGACTTTCATCTGCTCGTGTATATGTTTGGGCTCAATTTGCTGGGTGTTGACGAGGTTGCTATGATTGGCCGTATTGTGCGAGAGCCAATGGAGGCGGCGCAGCGTGCTGAGGAGCTGATGGCGATGAGCGGATGGCAGACGCTGGTGCTTATGCTGCGCGAGGCAGCCGACAGCGAGTTGGATCCACACGGGTCCGTAGCTACCAGCTCTTCTGCTCCAGCTGCATCTGGCCCGTGGGCGTGCCGCCACTGTACGTTTGTCAACGAGGGATCAGCCACATCGTGCGAGATGTGTGCGCTGCCACAGGATTAGATCCGTTTCTAGTCAAAAACAAATGCAAACATCCCATACCACAAGCAATCACATGCTACATCCATAAAGAAAATAAAATTAGACCTTGTCCGAAACCTCATTTAGTAACTTTTAATCACAAAGGATTAGCGATGGCGAAGCAGTACAAGGCGATAGGCGACGAGGCGTGGAAGAACAGCGTGGAAAAGGTGAATGCCGAGCTCTTCATATTCACATACGGGTCGCTCGTCGTGCAGTTACTGCGGGACCACGAAGACTGCACGAGCGTCAACCAGCAACTGGACAAACTAGGCTACAACATTGGTGTCCGACTGGCCGACGACATGTTCGCCCGCACCACACTCGACCGCTGCCCGGACGTTCGATCAACGGCCGACGCAGTGGCCAAAGTCGGGTTCCGCATGTTCCTCAACACAACGCCTACGGTTGGCTTATGGACCAACGACAACGAATTTTCTTTGCTCATCGAGGATAACCCCCTTAATGACTTTTGCGAGCTGCCGCCTCGGGCGTTGCGCGATGGGCTGTGGTATAGCAACGTGTTGTGCGGTGTGGTGAGGGGAGCGCTGGAGATGATGCACATGCAGGCGCGTGTGTGGTTTGTTCGCGATGTGTTGAGAGGCGATGACACGTCGGAGATTCGGGTGCGGGTTGAGCGGATGTTGGATGAGGAAGTGCCGGCGGCGGATGAGTAGAGTAATTTGGGATGTATTTAAAAAGAGAGAGATTGAGGGCTTTTAAAAGTCTAGGTGAGGATATACGCTATGTGGGGATATACGCTATGTGAGGATATACACGGGAATATACGCTATGTGAGGATATACGCTATGTGCTTAGCATTAACTAAAAAATCTAAACATTTAATTATCTAACGGATTATGCGCAACTCCATCCCGAAACACCAACTCTGGCCTCACTCTCTCGCGATGCGACCACTGCGGTGGCAACTTGTGTTTAACTCGTTCCTCATGCGACATCTGCGCCCTCTCCACACACAACGAGCGGCCGCAAGTCCCTATGTGTTTCTCTGCGCACTTTGTGCACTGGATAAACAGCAAGTTGCAACTCGTATGCGCGCAGTTCACAAACGTATCACACTCGTTTCCACACTGGTCGCATTTCGATAGGATTTCACTAGTCACAGGCTCGCCTCGCCGCTTATCGAACGTAAAGTTCTTGCCCCGGAACCGAGACTTTCCTGTCTTGCGCACGTGCTGGCCGTACGCAATGACGCCGCCCCGGAGTGTTTTGACGTTTGTCAGGCCGTCGCGACGCAAGACTGCGCCGGCCACCGAGCAGCGAATCCCGCCCGTGCAGTACATAAGAATGGGAGAGTCACGGGGACGGGTCGCACACATCGTGCGCACTTGATCGAGTTCTTCACGGAACGTGTCAACGTCCGGACACACGGCGTTGTCGAACCTGCCCACTCGATACTCGTATGTGTTGCGCATGTCAAGCACCAGCGCATTTGGAGTATCCAGCTCCTGTGCCCAATCGCACGGCTCCACGTACTCTGGCTCATGCGCTAGCACGTCCAATCCTACTTGCACGCCTGCCGCCACCAGCGGCCGCACACGCACATGCAGTGCTTTAAACGCCTGCGAATGCTCAAGCGCCCAGTTGAACTTGCTAATCCTTCCCCGAAACACACTGTCTTGCTCGAGCCATTCTCGCAGATGCACAATTTTCGCAAAAGGAACGCTGAGCTGTGCATTTACGCCTTCTTCGCTTACATAGACACGGCCGACGATTCCCAGTGTTTCCCACTGACTCTGTACGTGCGAGCGGACTGTTTGGACGGAATTGATGGAGAAGAAGCTGTAGAACGAAAGAGTTACGAAGCCGTCGGACCCGGGCGATGGGTACGGGGCGTCCATGGTTGGTAGCTGCGCTGGGAGATCGGCATTTGTGCGCAAGTACAGGGACGGGTGGGCGGTGTACCGTCGCACTGGCTCCATGTGTCTGACCGCAGATCGCGTGTGTGGTTTGATGCACTGTGTGCAAAGTGTTTGCGGCCGGATCCACGCATGCGCTCCACGTAGCCGTGGCGCAACCACACGCCGTGCCACACCAACACTCCTAAACATAGTAGTAACCCAAATACTCTACAGTTAAACAACTTTCGCAAAGGAAAAAATTGAAACTGAAATGTGGCCTGACAATTGGTGATCAAATCCAATAAATTACAGACTATCTATAAACTCTTTCAGTTCCTCTTTTTGATTCCAGCTTTTTCAATTTCGTTTATTGACAATGTTTAGAGTATTGCGTGCAGTGGCAGTTCGGACGGTTGGCCGGCGCTTCGAGTCCACGCTCAAAGTGGGCGATGCGTCAGTTGTGTCGCGGCCAGCAGCTCCTGCGCCCAAAAAGCGTCCAATCGGCGGCTTCCGCGGAGGGTACGTGCTGTCATTCTAAACCTCTAGGCGCATTTATAAAACTAATCACCTATGCTGTAGAGTTGTCGGCTTCTTGCTCGGCGTAACATCGGCCGGCGCCCTCGGCTTCGTGTACTTGATCGACGAGTACCAAAAAGCCACCAGCCTCGTACTGGGCTCTGTCGCTGAACTTGAAAAATCATCGCTGCAAGTCAAACACCACGTGCAGAAAATCGAAGCAGTCGAAGCAGCGCTCGAGCAGCTCAAACGCAACACTGCGACATCGCAGCAGCTCCAACAGGTACGTGCGGATTGGCGCAAGCAAAACGACGTGCTTACTCGCGATCATTTGGAACTGAAGGCTCACGTGTGGGAGCTGGAACAGGACGTGGAGTCGGTGCTCAAACGGTCAAAGAGCTTAAAGTAGAAATAAGAGCTAATAAAATGTGGTATTTGGAGTGGTAAATGTGAGCCGGGAACTGCGGGTGGCAAATGTAGAGTCGACTTCGGCGCGCACTCGCAATGCGACGAGAAGGCGTCGCCACCGCTGCACTGCTCGTGCTTCAGCAGCTGCGCGTGCCGATGCTGCTGCGATGCGGCGGTCTTCGCGCAATGCATCGAGTAACATGCCACGTGATTCAGCTGCAATCACAACTCCATCGATCACTGGCACAGTAGCGCCGCGGCGGAACTCAAATCCCACCACAGCATCTGCGCAGTCAATGTCCAGCACTTTGCACATACTCCGTGCCCCAGGGTCGCGCACATGAGCACCTCCCTGAGGGAGCATCTCTGGCACAAACAAATCAACGTTTCCATACTCGTTGCGCGGCACACGTCCGTGGACCACGGGCTGCGGGCAAATGACTTGTGTCTGCCATTCTCCGTACATTTCCGACACACATTCAATGCCCCGGCGTGTGGACGTTGTGTGCTTTACAGGCTGCTCCTGGTCCCTGACTTGGCGTCCTGTGCGGCGCCACGCCATTCGAGAACACACCTTTTGTACGTGCGTGCGCAAATACACGCACTCGCCGCGTATAGTTCCCACTACAGGCGAATTGGGAACTATCATTTCGTGTTGCGTCAAGTTACGTTGCAACACATAATACGGGTTACTTGCAAAGTCTGCAATGCGTCGTGGCATCGTGCTACGTTCCGTGCGTCGTGCCAGCTCGGCCGCTTCATGTGTGTCTCGCTCCGTATGTTGCTCCCACCGCTCTATCCACTGCGCCCACCACACACTATCTTGAGCATTGCGGCTCGACTCGAGTCGACGTTTGCGTGTGTTGTTGACAAAGTCCCGCGTGTACCTTCGAGTGATGTCCACAACGGCGTTGGAGCCGTTTATTCCGATAATGTACGGGTATTTACATGGGCCGCGGTTGGCGCCCGATAATAAGCGCGTTGGCCGCTCGATGGTGCCTGTACGAGCGTTTATTGCCAGCCATTGCTCGCTCACTTGGTCGAACACTTCGCACCAGTACTGGGGCACTGAAGCTTGCCACCACTTTTGGTCATCCTCGATTAGCTCACCCAGTCCCTTATTTAGCTCATCCGCCCTGCATGCATCTAGCTCCGCGCCCCGCACTTGCCCTGTCCACGTAACATCACTTTTGTACCTTTGTTCAATCTCCACACTCTCCCTGACTGTCACCTTCAGCTCGGGCGGCCTTATCCCTACACACAACCGAGCGTCGAACGCCAACACCCTCAACATACACACAACAAGCATCGGCACATGCCACGCCCGTCTCGCCACTCGTGTCTCCACAAACTCCCAAAATCCCTCTCGTGTTCCCAAACTCCCGCCCCTTTTATACTTGAACTTTAGTGCTTGGAACGACGACAAAAAGTAGTGCAAGTCGGACGATGCCCAGTCACGGCGGATTTCGCAACGGTTTGGAACAAGGTGCTGGTTGATGCGGTCAATTGTGTATATGGGAATAAGGGACAGGCAGCGAGATAAAGTCTCGGGCTGTGTGCACACGTGGTTTAGGAGCTGCGAGGATAAGAGATGGACGATTAGATAAGTCTTGTGGTGGCTAAGGCGGACGAGGCGGGCGCGTTGGGTTACTACTGCTCGGCGTTTGCGTGGTCCTGGGTCGTCGCCAATTGTTACTTCGATGGTGCCCATCTCTGGCATCGAGTCAGAGTCTTCATCGCTGTCATTGGCGATATTTGCTTGCGGCACGTCTTCAAACACATCGTCATCCGAATCATCAGCCGTATCTGCTCGCGGCACATCCTCAAACACATCGTCATCAGAATCTTCATCGTCATCAGAATCTTCATCGTCATCAGAATCTTCATCGTCTTCCGCATTGTCTTCTGTATTGACAGCTCGTGGCACAAACACTTCATCGTCACTGATGATCATCACATCAAATGCACGTTCGGTCTGTTGCGCAAAGTCTCCTTGAGTGCTGCAGCCATCCATTGCGTCACCATCCCGTGCCTCTCTTTTAGTTCCATCCATTCTTCTTTTGCTCTCTTGAATTCTAGCTAATTTCCAATAATATTTTATAAAGAAAAATAAAAGACTGCGGAACGTGAGCGCTGACTGGAACTGCGGATTTAGTTTCTTCCGAAAATGCCTGGGAATCTGATTTGCAAGTCCCGTGATGGCTCAGATTCGAATCTTTTGGCCGATGTTTAAGTGAAAGTATTTGGCGGAATCTGGAAACTGACGAGTGCTTCCCAACAACTATATCCATGTTTGTCAATCAGGGCCTTGACAAACCCAAATTAATTGACACTCGTTCACTATGAGCTCAAGCCAACTGCTGTTCGGCAGTGCTCCGGGCCAATTGACATGCACAACTGATCATTGTCACAAAAAGGCAGATACGCCTAACCGCAATTGTTCTCCAGATGGACAAAATATCCAGAGTGTGAAAAAACAATCAATCCAGGGGGTGGAAAATTGTGGCGGCAAATGCGCCCATCTCAGCACCGGGCGCAGTTTTCCAGCAAATACACTTGTCCTCTCACTATACTCTGCCATCTTTGAATGCCAGCAGGGGATCTTGTATTCCCGCAGCAGCTAGTACATGCCAGCCATTCGTTAACTCTAGGGACCACGATCGCCGCTTCTCTTCTTTTGGCTAATACCCGTGCCCAAACAAAACAAAATATTGGCGATTTGTTCCAAACACCCTGGGCGGAGCGAAAAATGTCTTTAATTTACAAGGTGCAAAAAGGGTTGACTGGAAGGTGTGCACAAATTCTATATAAGCAGCGCGCATGGCCCGCCCCCTTCTTTTTCTTTTGCTATTTGCTTTTTCTGTTCTTTCTTCTCGGGCAGCCCATCTTTGCTCCATACCTTGTTTATAAAGCATTGCACATACAACTGCCACAGCATATCTTTTTAAACCAAACCCCACCACTCGCTGTACGCTAGTGGTTTAGAGCTGAACGCTAGCAATTTTAGAGCTCTACGCTAGCAATTTTAGAGCTCTACGCTAGCAATTTTAGAGCTCTGCTCTATTTCTTTTCCCTTCCCCTCACGCGGGCACTCATCTCTCCTCTTATCACCATTCTTTGGTCCATCAATTTGTATTTTCTCTTCTTGATCCTCTTTTTTCTTTCTCTTGCCATTGTATTTTTGCAGCTGTGGATAACCGTGGGTTCTCCTTTTTTTGCCCAGCAGTTGCGCAAAAATAATAGCTGTGGTATGACAGCACGCCAGCCAAAAGTGGAAGATGGTCAGCGCCGTGTCATCCGGCACTACTGCAGCCACGGCAGCCTTGTCAGCTCCACAAGCACAGCGAGCAGCAATCTGGACTATGCGGATGACGCACGAGCGCCAGAGCTCGACCACGACGCCGCCACATGTCTTTCGTGCACTCGGCGCAGCGTCACCGGCGTGTTGCCGCGCTTCCGCAAAGTGTCGACGCGACTGCTGACATCGTTATCGCGCAGCAGCCAGTCCAAAGTTCCAAGTGGCTGTCCAGTCGAGTCTGGGCTGAAAGCGGCCAGCTCGAGGGCCGAAAAAGACGGACACAATGCGTGCCGCGATTCCCACGTGCGCGATCCGCCTACAAAAGTGCATTCGACACATCCGACACGGCCAACCGTGTGTGTTCAGTGTACCTGCAGGGGCACGCGCTCAAGCGAGTGCTGCGATGCCCGCGTCACTCGTTTGCCGAAGATCCCTGAGCGGCTGGCCAACGGCTGCGCCCTGCTGAAAACCACAAAGAGCGGCGCCCATGTCCGTGACTTTTGCCTCGACATTGCACAGCAGCGCATCACATGGGACTCTCGCAAGAAGAAGAAGCTCGCACACAGTAAGTATCAATACGAATCTTTTCTGCACTGGCCATTTGTCGATTGTCACCCTGCGTTTTCGTATGAGCAAAAGGATAGATCCTGGGGAAGTCCCCAGGGACCAGGTTACCCGCGTGCATTCATTGCTCCCTTTTTCTTGGCTTGGCAGCTTGTCTCTGGCTGGGTCACGACCCCTTGATGTGCAGTCACCGCTTGGTGTTGTCTACCCACCAATCGGGACTGGACGGGGAAGAGGCAGTGCTGCAATTTGGCGCCACATATACAGCCTTATTTGACCATGTTCCATTCTGCGCACTGGCTTGCCCATCAAAGAAGGCTATAATTATCGCTTTTGTTTTGTCCGCAGCCTCCTTTTCAGGCAGCTTTGTTTGTTTGTGGCAGAGTTCCTTCGTATTTGCAGCCAGCTCTCCCACAAAAACACTCATGTCTGCCATGCCCAAATCCGACATTGTGCATTGCCGAGCCCAACGGCGGTTCGCAGTTGTCTGTGTTGTGTTTCCGCAGCACACATTATATCTAATTAGTGCTCGGTTGGCAATCGTGCATGTCATGCTTGCTCTATTTGTCGCTCAGGCAGCCCAGAGATGCCGAATGCAGCGCGATGTGAACAATTGGTCCCCCTGTTTAAACAATCGGCTGCATCTGCACTGCAACTCTGCACCTTGGCTGCCCTGGTGTAATTTCCTGCTGCGTCTCTGGCACAGGCATCAGAACAGACATTTCTGAACCATTGTGCTTCCATGTACACAATCGCCTTCTTTGTGCTCTCACTCTTCACACTCGCCTGATTATATATGCACTTTTTGTTCATGAGCAGGGGCGGTGTCTGTGAAGCAGCTTGGAGTCTTGATCCCCGCAACTCTACGCTAGATGTGTAGCATACACACATTTTTCATTTAACGCACCCCTGCCAAATGCCATGCTCAACTTTTCTGGCATTGTCATGTGGATACAAAGCTCACACTCGCATCTTTGCGTTAATGTAGTTGATTTGGAGCGTATCGTCGAGGTCCGCACCGGCGAGCAGGCGCTGTGGGCAGTGGCTGACGAGGACTGTTTGCCCCACGGCACGGAGCGGCTGTTTGCAATAGTGTATTATCAGCAGATGGCGCTCAAAACAGTGAGCATGGTGGCCGAGTCAGATGAGGACTTCCATGCGTGGCTGGACACTCTGGACATGCTGGCGTCTAACCGACAGCCAATCACCAACAAAGCGCTGTTTCGGCGGTGGAGGCTGATTACAATTAATCGGCAGTGGTGGGAAGCAGACACAACAGGCGAGTCAGCAACAGACGCGCTGCGGTTAATCGAAGCCGAGCAGGAGAATAGCTCGTGCTCGGCGTTGCAGATGCATCCAGAGTCGACTGCAGATACACTGTATAGCCAGTACGAGTCGCCAGTCGAAGCCGATGCTGGAACGCAGGGAAAGCCGCCGTCGCGGCGTAGCAGTCGCAGGTGGCTGCCGGGCAGCGGTATCCGATCGCCATCGTTAGCGTCGCTGCCCTCGTCGCCAGAACGGCAGATTGAGCCAGGATATCAGCGCCTGCACGGCGGCGACAAGGTGGCTGATCTGGTGGGCGGTGTGCAGCAAGAGCTGGCGCAGAACAGCGTCCATGTGCTGTATCATGAGCTGTCGCTGTCGCTGGCCAACTTTCAGGTATTCAGCGACCGCAGCAACGCTCCCTCGCTGAGCGACAAAGACAGCGACGATAGCGATGCCGAGGGCGACCAGCTGCTGACTATGGCGGGCAGCCGTGTGCGGCCAGACAGTCTGCATCTAGATCTGCCTGCGCGGCCTCTGTTTGGCATGACTCTCCCTGTGTTTGCGCGGTTTCTGCGCGAGGTGCAAAAAGAGAGCAACATTTTAGATGCCGAGGTTGAGCGTCGGTTCCATGCGTTTGCGCGGCAGGACGAGCAGGTCATGGCGCCGTTTGAGCTCGAGGCGTACTTGCACTCGCTGTACAACTCTGCAGATGCGAGCTTGCCGGGCATGGACCAGGCCGACCTGGACATGCCGCTGAACCAGTACTATATCTCGACGTCACACAATACTTATCTGACAGGCGACCAGCTTGTGGGATCGTCAACGGTCGAGCAGTACATCCATGCGCTGCTGCGAGGCTGCCGGTGCCTTGAGCTCGATTGCTGGGATGGGCGATTTGGCGAGCCAGTAGTTTGCCACGGTCACACGTTTACCACGCGGATATTGTTTGAAGATGTCATTGTGGCGATCTCACGCTATGCGTTTGCAGTGTCACCGCTTCCGGTTATCTTGTCATTTGAGACGCACTGCTCGCTGCCGCAGCAGGCACGCATGGCCAGCATCCTGAAGAAGCACCTGGGCGGAATGCTGGTGCGCGCACCAATGGACGACAGCTACGAGTATGAGCTGCCGTCGCCGAACCGGTTAAAGTACCGGATCATCATCAAAAATAAAGCACTGGATGCATCAAACAGCCGGCCGTCGTCGCTGCCAGCCGGCCAGCCTGGACGCATTGTGCAGGCAGGAGCGTCGCGGAATGTGTCGCCGCGGGCATCGAGTGCGCAGCTGAAGCGCAAGATTGCGCCGGAGCTGTCGGAGCTGATCATCTATTGCAAGGCAGGTCACTTTGAGGGCTTTGACGAGGGCGACCCGGAGCCGGCTTATGACCGGGTCATGTCGGTGTCGGAGTCTGCGTCGAACCAGCTGCTGAAGCAGCGGCCGCGGCAGTACGCATGGCACAATGCCGTGCAGATGACGCGAGTGTACCCGTCATTTTCGCGAGTGACGTCAACCAACTACAATCCGATTGCGCACTGGGCGTGTGGGTGTCAGCTGGTCGCGCTGAACTTCCAGACACGTGACCGCAATATGCAGATCTACGATGCCATGTTCCGGCGCACGCACGGCATGGGCTATGTGCCCAAGCCGCGCAGTCTGTGCGATGCTGGGCCTGCGCGCACAGTGCTGGCGGGTGAGCTGTCGCCGCCACTGTCAGCGGCGTCGTCGGCGTCGCTGATATCGACCGTGGCTGGCGGCCAGGGCGCGGCGTCGCCTGCATCAAAGCGCTCTACTGTACATATCAGTGTCATTTCGGCATACAACATTGTTCGCGGACCATCGCGTCGTCAAGCAAGCATTGGATCTGCGCATCGCCGGCAGTCGTCGTTTGCGTCGGACTCGAGCAGTCGCCGTGGCAGTTTTATCGGAGATCCGATGTCGCCGCCTCCACTTTCGCGTCCGCCGTCTGATGTGGCCATGTTTTCGGCCCAGTCTACTGGTCTGCTCAGCACGGCTGGTCAGTCGCAGACTCCGGCTTCGGAAAACATGCCTGTGTCGCCAGTGCAAAGTGCTGCGGCTGCTGTGGCGGCTGCAGCGAATGCATTGGCATCTCTGACATCATCACATGTGCCGTTTGACGATCCGCGGCTCTTCACACAAAATCAGGAGCAGTTTGACTCGGCCAGCCGTATTCGTGTGGAGATTGAGTGGATTGCCGATACTGGAGCGAGTGGATCCTCGGCGGCAAACAGCTCATCCGAAGATGTGTCAGCATTAGCACATGCAGCTGCCGTGTCAGGCTTGTACTCGCGGGGCGGCACTGCGCTGAACTCGCCGGCGACACAGCAACTGACATCATCGTTCCCGTTTGCAACAATCAGCGGCAGCACATTGGCTACGCCAAAATGTGCACCGCCGCCAACTCCAGTCGTTGCGCCCACGGTGGCAACAGAGCCACAGGCGTCAATTAAGACCCGGCATGTGACAAAAATGGGCACAGCGCAGGGCAACGAGGTGCGGTGGCGAGATGAGACGCTGTTCCAAGTGGTGAGCGAGCCAGAACTGTCGTTTGTGCGTATTGCGTTGATAGAAGACGACACAGAACTGGCATCTACATGCGTGGCAGTGAGTGCGTTGCGCGAAGGATATAGGTTCTATGAGCTGGGCGCAAACGAGAAGGCGCGCCAGTGTCGTCCAATCCAAGTATTGCTGCATGTACAGGTTTCACAGTTGCATTGTTTGGCGAGCATACGAGTTTAGGTGTTTAATTTGCATTTGTTTTATTGGTATAAATTTACGGCATATTATTTCTATATAGAAATAAACCGGGGTTCAGTAGGTGCAATGTCCAGCGCCAGTGCCTTCCAAAATCGTAAACTTTCCGTCTGTTTTATGGAACTCGATTGCTTCTGCCACAGTGTCCGTGCTAAATACCTGGACCTCTGTAGAACATGGAGCATGTGCAACAAGGTAATACACCTTGCCTTCCCGTTCCTCCGTGTCCATGCTTCTCACCATACTTTTTAGCAAGACACCACACTCGACACTTGTATCAGAGATTACCTCCTCTGACCCATCGGGCATAACGACTCTTGGGTTGACAACGATATCCGACATTTTCTATGCGATTCAAGAATAATAGTTTAATAGTTGGAGGATAGAGGAAATGTGGGAAATGGGTTTTTATAGGTGGGAAATTTTTATATTTTTGGTTTTTCTTTTGTATTTGGGTGCACTTTATCTTTTTTGAAATGAGGATTTGGTTGGGGCTAATCGTGTTGAAAAGAAACGGTAAAAGAGAAAAGGTAAAGTCACACATTGCCGCAGCACACAACTGGTATATTATTCTTTAAAGCAAAGGAATAAAATAGATGTGGTCAAAGAACAAAGAGTCAGCTAGTTCTTTGAACCAACAGAAAACTGGTCTCTTTACTCTGGTAGCTGGGCATTTTCATTTCTAGTGTGGATTAAAATATCTACACGAAATTACATGGCAATTAGAAACCAGATAAATATTTATTCATACAAATAAAAGAACTGGTGTAAATTGGCTGCTGTCCTATTTTCGTTATAGTATATAGTTAAGATGAAAGACATGATGCTAGAACCGCTTTGTCGCAATCTTACACATGTGGTTTATAGGTTCCGTTGAGTAAAAGTAAGACAGCAATATACAATGTCGAGTATTTAAAACAAGTGTTTTAAACAATAAACAAGGATAATTATGACCATGGGAGATAATAGTTTTATTTTAACGTTATAAAAAAGTACCTCGGCAGCTGTTATAAATGATAAACACGACTAAAGTATAAACCCATGGCATAGTATTTCTGAATAGAAATAAGCGTTTATTCGCATGTAAAATTGCAAAATCCATCAGCTCCCTCCACAATTGTAAACCTTCTGTTTGAGCAATATCCAAAAATTACGTCTGATACAATATCAGTGTCATACACCTTGTTGGTTTCGCCGGTATGCGGAGCATCGGCTACAAGATGAAACGTCTTGCCCGTCTTGTCCTCGTCGCTTACATATTCCAACATACTCTTTAGCAAGTCCGCACAAGTAACACTGGTATCTTCGAATGGCTCTATTTCTCCGTTAGGTAAAACAACGGAAGGAAACAAACTGAGATCCGACATTTTTCTATAAATATGCAAGTGTAAAAAGATGGCAAACTAGATAAAACTAAAACTAGATTAGTAAAGAAAAGTGGAGGATAGGGAAATGTTTGGAGAGCAAAGGGGTTTTTATAGTTGGGATGGTCTCATTTAGTTCTTTGAAGAAGAGGAATTGGTTGGGGCTAATCGTGTTGAAAAGAAACAGTAAAAAAAAGACTAAAGTCACTCTTTGACTGCAGCAGACTACTGGTATATTATTCTTTAGAGCAAAAGAATAAAATAGTAAAAGAAATGGGGTCAAAGAACAAAGCGTCAGCTAGTTCTTTGAACCGGAAAAAAGCGGACACTACTCCCGTAGCTGGTCTTTTTGTTTCAAGTGTAGCTGTTGGCAGCAAACAACACACGGCTATATATGATGTACAGTTTGTTCAAACATGTTTTAGTAACAACTATTAATTGATTTCACTAAAGGTTGTGAGAAAACAGATTTAGAAAATTGTAAAACATGAAAAATGCAAAAGTTTTTTGTGTAAAGCACGAGTTCTCGTGAGATTAAGGAGACAGATTATATAGCAGACGTAAGTTGGGGACATAAGTTAAGTACGCTCACACAGAGTGTACGCAGGGGGTAGGTCGTTTTCATAAGGTTGGTATGGCGGCAGAAGAAACAGCGGATCTGTATCTTCGTTGCCCTCATGCTCAATCCACAGTAGTGAGCGTGAGCGGCCCATGACACGGATATTCAGGGCCTTGTCTCGAGTAACATCAATAGAATCCAGGCCCACTGAGCGCTCAAGCAACACAGCCACTTCGCTCAGCATAATGCCTTGGGGCGCTCGAATCGACACCAGTGGCTGTGCGCTTGTAGTTGGCTCCGAGCACTCTGCCCGGACAACGAGTTTTCGTTCCTGCGAAAACAACCGAGCGATAAGCAGCTGCCAGCAGCCCACAGCCAGCGCGGCCATACGCCTAATAGTACTTTTCTCGCTCGAGTTTGTCGAGTACTGCCATATAGACGGCAATGAGCGGTGCAGCTCAATGACAATGTTTGATGTGGCCGACCGCGAGTGCTTGGAAAAGACCATTGACGGCATGGCACGCAACAGATCGCTGATCTGCCGCCGAGTGCCGATTGCCGAAAATACGGGCAACGCGTCAGTAAGCGTAAGTGTGTGTTGTTGCTGCGAGCATGCGCTTACGAGCTGTTTTGTATCTCGAGGCCCGTGCAGATATCCGCGAGCCAGACTCGGATATTGCGGCGGCAAGTGCTGCGCAGGCTCAGTGTTGGATGCCCAGCGCCATGCTGAACATGCATTCTCCCACAGCATTTTTGAAAAGATTGAAAACGATGGGTCCATCTTTTCAAAGTTGGTTTAGAGTAAAAAAGGAAAGTGTTAAGAGACTGCAGCAGAGAGAAAAAGAAAAAGGCGGTTCGTAAAAAATTCAAAAAAACTATCGTAAAAAAGCTAGTGGATCATAAAATGAGAAACGTGCGCCTTGAGGTAAAGGCACGCGGAACACAAAAGAGGAAAAAGAGAGAGGAGCAGACACGAGGGAGACAGGAACGGCTGGAAGAGCCCAGACGACGAGACTATAAATGGCAAGCGAGGTAGTTTGAAATCACGACAGGGTTCTCAAGTATTTCTGCTAAAAGTAAAGGAACAGGTCTAAAGCTTGCTTTTGTTGAAAAAGAAATGCAATGTGGCGGAAGACAGGCCAAGCCCTTCGCCACTCCCCAAAAATGGACCACATTTAAAGCCCGCCAATTTGCGGCCTTCCTTTCTGGGACGTTTGCTAAAGACCATATGCACGGACTGCTGGGCTTCTTGGCGAGCATATTTGATTCCCCATTTTTTCGGAACAGAAAGCTGCAGTTCAATAGTTTGTAAAAGACTCTGCACAAATGCATTGCCAGACCACGCAAAGTAAGTAAATGGGTGCATATACGAGCAGTGACGATCGCCGGTCTTTTGAAAAAGAAACCCCCGGCTGTTTTCGTTTTATTTGTGTTCTGATGTAAATCGGACAGGGATAAATATTGGTTGCAAACGAACTTGCATATGTTTTCGGGAATAGTCAGCTGTGTTCACTGTTCACCTTTCAGAACGATTTCCATACAAATAAAGATTGTCGCCTACGATTTGTGTTCGCAATATTTCAATTATTTCGTTTGCGAAAAGAAAAATAAAGACCCGCGTCATAATTTCTAGTTACAACACATTTGGCACGGTGGGGGTGTAAGCAAAAAGTCCTGATTTTATCCACGCAATTGTACTCCGCATGTAACCTGCACGATGCTCATTGAGCTGCACAGTTGATCACGCACGAATATGCAGACCGCGGGCTGAGCAGACAACAGACCACATTCACGGCCGGACTCCTGGCTCCATGCGGACTGCCCAATTATGAAAATCCGCAACGCCATGGTCTGTTTTTACACAGAGTCCCTGAAAACGTATGTGCACGCTCTTTTAACGCATGTTTTTGCTGTCGCATTCGATTGGCCTAATGGGGATGTCACGCATGTGCTCTATTTACGAGCAGCAACATGACATTGAATAAATATGTAACCCGGTGTTTCTCCGCGTGTAGCATGATTTTTCTTCTGCACTTGCTGTTGAAGCATGTCTGGCCTTGGTGCTCAAACAACCTCGTGGTTAGGCATGTGGATTATGCGCCAAACTCAGTCTGCTATATTATTTTCAGTAAATAGAGAAAACAAAACATAATCAAACCAGTTTTCCGCTAATCGCAATTACCGTAAAATTTGCTGTCCAGTCAAGGAAAAACGTATCATGCGGCTTGACTGGAGCGTATCATGCCAATCGCTTGGAAAATGGGGAAGGCGCCAGAGACTTTGGTTATATTGGATGGACGATTCCCTTCCGATAAAAAGCCCAGACGGTCGCGTCTCCCGGTTTTTCGCCGATATTATCTACCAAGCACATCATTCCCTTTCACCATCCCTTCGACTTGCCAGTAGTAATACACAACTTCAACACTTCAATTATTAAGATGTGTGGAAAAGAATTGGATGAAATCATATTTCAAAGCGAGTGGCATGTAAGCGAAAGCAATACCGTGGATGATGTTTTCAACTTGGTACTCTTTGCTAATGTGTATCCTTCAAAGCACAACATCTACTACACGAAGAATAATGGAAGCGCTGGCTTACTCACCAAAGACGATTTGAATAAACTGGTATGTAGCAAGGAGCTTGACATTGATTTCACCAAGCCGTTTGAAATTAAGAACCGCTTTTGACGAAATATCTATGACCACCGCCAAGCCATTACTACACAATTTTATAGATAGAGATACATTAACCTATAGTAACGATTGAGCCAACTAATAAATTATTTTTCTATTAATTTAATTTATTGCTGTGACTGCAATGCATGGGCAGAATATAATTTTTTGCTTGATGTGCGGCCAGTCAACGGTTTATTGTTCTTGTCTGGCTACTTTTGCCTGCCTTTTGTATTAAAAGTTGCAGGTTTTTGGCTTATTTCTACTCTATTTTACTTTTACTTGTTACACTCTATCACTACTATATAGCCTTGTTTTACATGTCCGTTTATGTCAAATTATACCACTCCCATGGTCACGCAGACATTGTGATAGATGAAACCACAACACTTGGCTATATTCGCAGCGTTTGTGAAAGCAGATTTCACTATTCTGCTTTAAAACATAGAATCACGTATTACCCGGGTAGTTCAGGCAGCGAGGAAACACTGCATACCCATTTACATAGCAATAGCTATGTTTCAAAATACAATGTCAATTACTCCAAGGGGCTCCACATTCGCAACATAATTTAACGTGTTTCATGCAATTAACAAATTTATTTATTAAACTCCATATTGCCTATTATGTTTATTAAAATTTAGCTTCAAGGTTTTTAATGGCTTGATCTCTTTCTGCCAGGCTCTTTCTCGAATGTTTTGAATTAATGCGTTGTTCTACATCTGCCTTTGATCTAATATCTTTAGCACAATATAAACACATGACCATGGTTAATTTATCTGAACGTTAATGTAATAAGTTATAGGATGGTAATTATGCTGCTGAATAGCAATCTGCTAGTAAAGGAAGAGAGAATAATGAACTTACTGTGCTGTGCGTTTTCTCCAAAACGTGGGCAGCGGTTTTCAGCTGTTTTATAGTCAGCCATTCAATGAATGACTTGTACAACGTGCAGCATAAAAATGTGACATGTGTTGACCGGAGTTTTACGGGTTGGGTTCAAAAATTGCTTGTTCTTAATGTTGATGCAATTTATTTCAAGTAAACCTATCCAGTGTTTCTTGTGAAGAAAATCATTACAGCAGCAAGTGCGGCAAGTCCACATTCTGCTTTTGCGAAAAAAACGACAAAGCACGTTGTCTTTTGGTTTCAGTGAATGCTTTTTAACAAACAAAGAAAAGATTGGATGGCACGGAGACGCACAAAGTCTGTTTTAAACATAATGGGGAAAGCGGATTGAGTCGGAATGGACGAAACGAAATGCTTTTGGCGCTATTATGACAAGCGAGGTAGTGAATGTCTCACATCTAAAAGATGATTTCTTTATTTCATGTCGCAACCACTATTTGTCAACTTGGCACTTGCGTGTGTTTAACTTTAAAAGGCTATACTAATACAAATAGTGTGGTACCCCACATGACAACCACATGGAACCAACTCTTAATCGCTGAGCCATCGGCTAATATGACCAAAGCAAGTCATATTAGCATTCATCAAACTATAGCGATAAGCCGCATATAAGGAACTGCGCGGCTTATACGCATTTTTCTCTTTTCTTCTCTAATTCGGGATTTTTTAAATATACCATTTTAACCCGTTGTTCTCCACAAATAACACTAACGGCAACTATTCAAGAAATTGTTAACTATTTTGGTATTGCGGCAAGCCTTAATTTGTGTAGATTGTTAAAACAAGATGGTTTGCATTATTTGGACAGTCTTTGCTGGTATATTATTAACCAGAATAAAAGAAAAAGATACTAAAACAACTATTGAACCAGGGCTGGAATTGCTAATCAACTGCAAGAGTACATAATATGGCGTATTGGTGTTGTTTTACGGCATAGCATGTTAAGGAACATATTTTTGAAGATATGTAATTGCTTGATGTCTTTCTTCCTGGCTCTTTTTCGTATGATATAGCTCAAAGTGAACACCTACATCTTCTTTTGAATACATATGAGTTTCACAATATAAGCACTTTACCATTGTATACTTATTAAATTGTTGAAATACAAATGAATAGGTAGATAATTATGCTGGTGAATAGTTTGGTGGGAGTAAGAGAAAAGAAGAATAGTAAATTTGTTGGTGGTTTTCCTTTAAAAAAAGTGGGCGTTTTAGTTACTTGTTTTATATACCAACATTTAGTAGTAGATTTGGGCGATGACGTGCCGTATAAAATAATGTGACCTGTAAGTCGGCATGTGTGTTTTAATAGTTGTAGTTTTGTTATTCTGGGTCATATGATTTATTTGACACGTAAGCAGCGAGTCGTCGTGCCGAGTATTTAAAAAGGGACATTTAGCAGTTGACGTATCATCTACCCATACACGATTTTTAAGGAGATAGGATATATTCACATGCTATTACTTGCCTACATTAGACATTTGACATATCCACTAGTACTAATAATTGTGCAGCACTTTATTTCAAGCATATATATAGATAGTTGTGTACAGTTATATTAATCCGGACAGCGCAGCAATTCCGCAGTCTTCTTTAGTGGAAACGCGACAAAGCACGCTGCTCTTTGGGTTTCCAAAAATATTTTTCTTTAAACGTAAAGAAAGGATAAGATGGCACAGGGATGCACAAAGTCTTCATTTAGCATGGGAAAAAAAACGGGTTGGGTTGGAATAAACGCTATGGAATGTGTCCGCCACTAGAATGGCAGGCAAGGCAGTGAATGTGCTGCAGCTAAAAAATTGCACACTAGTCTAACATGTGTCCGACTGCCATATAAATAGCACTTTTTCATCCTTTCCCGCCTCAACCATCTTTTTTCTTTATACTATATACTTCCCGTTTGCACTATGTTTACATACGAGCTTCACAACAACACGGTGTTGGTTAGAAATGAGCCAGTGGCAGAAGCTGAGATTAACGATGTCACATCAGACTACGAATCATTTGTGGGCGTAACACATCCGTGTGTTGGTTTTAGCGAGGTTAAGCCCATACAAATAACAAAAACAGCTACTATCCAAGACGTTGTTGATCAGTTTGTGTCTATAGCAAGTCCAGAGTCATGTAAATGCAAACCTCATATGAGCTCTATTCCTTATAAAAGCGATACGAACTTTGTAGATGCAATAAACGAGAGTGACAGCTGTAACATTTCGTTTAAAGAAACCGAATAAGATTAGCTTTATAGATTCGCATTAGTTAAATAAAACATTGGGTTGTAGGTTGTAGAGAATAGTAATTACATAAAGGGAAGATTAGGTAATTATAGTAGTCCCGGGTTAGATCTAAGTAAATGTGTTCGGATTGGGTCGGAATAGCCACATTGGGGCATATGCTACAAAGAAAGCATGTAAAATGCAGCCTTTTTAATAAGCAGCAAAGGAAAAAATACATATCTGACAATGGCACACCAAAAAAGGCCAGCTATATAAACACCAACGAATGTGGCACTACTTTCTTCTTTATTATATTTGTTTCTTGAACATAAAAATTCTTTACACTTTTATATAATGGAAGCTATTAAATGGGTTAACGATTGAATGTGTAGTGGAAACAATGATGAAACCAATTGTGAAGAAACCAAAGGTGAAATGCATAACAACTACGAGTCGTTTGTCTCTATAGTTCACGAATGTGAAATTGTAAATGAGCGTGATGTTGTTGCGGCTAAAAGAAATGTAACGGTTGACAGTATACTGACGATTAATACAAGCATGGACCCTGTAACACAAAACTGTGGATGTGTCATCTATGTAAACAGTTCTGTTATTGACCGCACTAATACAATTGGAGACATTGCAAGAAATGAGTCTGAAATGGAAATAAACATCAAGCCGAGTGTTGTTTAAGTCTGTAGTAATGTGAAAATAGTAGTTGTTAGCAGTATGCCAAATGTAATAGACAATATGAGCGCTTTTACAGCCTAGTATCACATATGCTGAGAAAGCTTTTCTCCAGTTTAACTAAAATAAACCTTCATTGTCTGCCGTGGTTTTACTTTCTTGACCCGTGTATTAAAAATGGGAAACGCAGCGCTATTGTGTTGATTTTAGCTCACAGTACCTACATTTTGTGAAACGTTTTTTTAACTAAAAGCTGCTCGTTGTTGCCATATTCTTTATCAATAGAAACAGCTTGCTAAACAATTATCCTTTCTTTAAATGATTATGCTCAAACCTTGGGGTGTTTTACAACTCCAGGTTATCATCTTCCCGCCCAATGCGTTTTGCTTATTGTGTCTAACTGCAGCAAGGCCATGGTGCTGCTACGATAAAATATTAAACATGGCTGTTGAACAGACTATGGAAATAAAGGGGAAATGGTTACAAGAGCCAACAAGAGAACTAAACTACATTGTGTATGAACATGACTAAATCAGAGAACAAGGGTGGGTTGGAAGGCCCGTTGTGGTGCTACGGCAACAGTTTTTACAACTAGATTGGTACCTAACGTAGTATTTAGCATATAGTAATATACCATAAAGCATGAATGGATATTTATGAACGTGTAAGAAAAGACAAGCTTAGGCAGTAGCAATGGTCTGCTCAGGGCGGTACTTTGCATTTGACTTTACATGCTCCCCAGTCTTCGCCCCCCGCAACCGACTCTCGACTTCGGGACGGAAATGGCGAATAAGCCCCTGCACCGGCCACGCCGCCGCATCAGCCAGGGCACAAATGGTATGTCCTTCCATTTCCTTTGTAATCTCCAGAATCTGGTCAATCTCCGCCACGCTTGCATCGCCCTTCACAAAGCGTGCCATCATCAGATCCAGCCACCGCGACCCCTCGCGACACGGCGTGCACTGGCCACACGACTCGTGGCGGTAAAACGACGCCAGCCGAGCAATCGCCTGCACAACATCGGTGCTCTTGTCCATCACAATCACAGCAGCTGTGCCCAGCCCCGATTGCACGTCGCGCAAACTGTCAAAGTCCATAAGCACCGTGGAGCAAATGTCTTTGGGCAATAGAGGCACCGATGACCCGCCTGGAATAATGGCCAGCAGGTTGTCCCATCCGCCGCGAACGCCGCCGCAATGGCGCTCAATCAGCTCACGCAAGGGAATGGACATTTCTTCTTCCACCGTGCACGGGTTGTTGACATGTCCTGAAATAGCAAACAGTTTGGTGCCTGCATTACGCGGAGCGCCAAAGCTGGCAAACCACGAGCCACCGCGGCGCAGAATAGTTGGCGCCGCAGCAACAGTCTCGACATTCGTCACTGTGGTCGGACACCCAAACAGTCCAGTATCGGCCGGGAACGGCGGCTTCAGACGGGGCTTGCCCTGCTTGCCCTCAAGAGACTCAATCAGCGCAGTCTCTTCTCCGCAAATATAGGCTCCCGCCCCGCGATGCACATACACATCAAAGTCATACCCTGACCCACACGCGTTCTTCCCGATCAGCCCCGCCTTGTACGCCTCGTCAATCGCCAGCTGCAGATTCGACGCCTCGTTGTAGAACTCGCCGCGAATGTATATATACGCCGCGCTGGCAAACATCGCGCGACCGGCCAGCAAACATCCCTCGATCAGCTTGTGCGGATCATGGCGCATAATCTCGCGATCCTTGCACGTGCCGGGCTCGCCTTCATCGGCATTAATGACGAGGTAGCGGGGGCGGCCGGGCGACGATTTGCCCATAAAGCTCCATTTGAGGCCGGAGGGAAAGCCAGCGCCTCCTCGTCCTCGCATGCCGCTGGCTTTCATCTCGTTGATGATCCAGTCTTCGCCCTTTAGCACCATTTCTTTTGTTTTGTGCCAGTCGCCGCGCTTCAACGCGCCTTTGAGTCCAAAGTCGTGGCGTCCATAAAGGTTGGTGAATATGCGGTCCTGGTCTTTCAAATTGCCGTACTGCCGAGGCGCTCCGTCGGTCGCATACGCTCTGGCTGAGGGCCGCACGGCCAGGCGGGCTGCTACAATGTCGTCAATTCAAGTGCTTTAGAGCGTGTAAATCGCGTCGTTTTTGTCGCTGCAGTGAATCTAACGTACCTCTTAGTGTCGTGCGCAACATAATCCTGCTTTATCGAATTCAAACAAAAGCAAAAAACACGGATTTCAAATAAAAGCCCAGCCTTGCTATCTTTCATCAGATCTACATTTTCGATAATCACCGGATTTAGCATTTTTAGTGGCACGTGTTTTTGGGGTTACTTTTGCTGAGCGCAGTTTATCGCAAATGTTACTTTATGCCGTTGCTTTTCCTGCATCATAGTAGCACGCCAAGGAGAAACACGTATAGCAAACAAACTTTTTCTCACCGGTAACACCCTACTATTTGTAACTAGCCCAGCTCTAGCTATCTTCTGTATAGCTCTGTGCGTTTCTCTCGTTAATATCCCACACCTTTTACGTCCAATACATATACTAATTAATTATGCATCTTCAGTACATTCTTTCAATAGTCGCTGCTACATGTGCAGTCGCTGCAAGTGCTGGTACTGTGGAGAAGCGACAGGGATATGACAATATGGATGCGCGCTACCAGAACCCGTTTGCTGCGTTTTGGACTCAAGGCATAGTGCCCGGCCAAGGATTCCCGCAAGTCGGAATGAGCGCATACGGCTACGGGTTGCCAGGCTACGGTCTGCAACGCTTTCTCAGCCCAGATGCTCAAATTCTTGCCGGTGTAGGCGAAGGAGAGATTAGCGGCCATGACTTGAAGCATATGGACGACAAAGTGAATGGGTATGATAGGTTCAAGGACACGGGCGATCCGGCGTATCCGGGGTGCTTTAAGAGCGAAAACTGCGGCTCTAATGGCAATGTTGACAATGAGTACAACCAGCACAATCTGGGTGTATCTACGGTTGCCAACGCCAAGTGCTTGATAAAGCTGCTGGCAACAATTGCACTTGTAGGCACGTTTGCCGCATAACCTCCGTTTAGCATGCATGCCGGCCAGCGTGTCTCTTATTATCTAGTCATTTATCCTCGTAATCTTTCACATTAATATCACTCGCACATTGAACCAAAACTGTATTTTAATGACACAACACTCTAGCTGGACTTTGCCTCCTCTGGTTTTTTCTCAGCCATCGCAACGCGAGCCAACTGGTACGCCGCCGTGCAGCCGACAAAGAAATTAACCGTGGCCAAGCTGTAGTTCTTTGGCGTAATAATCGTCGACCAGCGAGTCCAAATAAGCCCAGTAGCAGCAAGAGACAGCTGTTGTTTGACTGAAATTTGGTCGACGGGCCGCGCCAAGTCGCCCAGTCCGGCGATAACAAGTCCCCACTTCATGGCCGGCGCCCAAAAGTGAATGGTCTTGGGACCAACGGGTGAATTCAAAAACTTGCTGAACGCGGAAGTGCTTGCAGATGCCATTTTATAAAAAAGTGTAATTGCAGATAGAAAGGCGGGACTTTAGTATTTGCCCGCTCCTTTGGTATTTGTGATCTGCGGTTAATCGCCGATTATGTAATCACTGATTAGTAGTGGCCCATGTTACTGCCTGGCTTGCGCAGCAACGTGGACAGTAGATCGGGACACAGTTTGGCAGAGAATGCGGGTGGTTGAGGAGAAGGGCGCCTTTATATTAGGCTTGGTCTTTGCTTGCACGGCCAGATCTTTGAAAGCCGAGCCAATCCTTTTGGCCTGCAAAGCAGCATTGACTCAATGCCCACCGTCTCTCCTCAAAGCAGCATTGATTCAATGCCAGAGCTCAAAGCATGCAAAGACGGGGATCTGTACGCTCTGGTTACTGGCAAAACACAGCCCATTTTCTTACTCCCCATACAACCAAAAGTCATTTTTTATTTCCGAGCAAAACACCTTTTCCTATTTTCCATTCTTTTTCCCTCCAAATTAGCAAAAAAAGTTTTCTATTCAATCCGACGGAACAGTGTTTAAACAATGATGGCTGATTTGGACCTTGATTCAAAGACGATTCTAGACGGGCTGGCGCATCTCGATCGACACGACCATTTGCCGCCCAATGTAGCGGAGGCGCTGTCAGGGCTAAAACTGCCGCCCAACGGGCTAAAGGCCGACACGACGCTGAGCGAGCCGCACACCTCGACCACGGTACCGCACGCGCCGCCCCGCGACCTGTCGTTCGGCAGCTCAGGGCCTAACGCCATCGCCACGCTCAAAGTCGAAACCGGCGCCGTGCTAAAAGAGCTGACGCGGTTCCGGGCGTGCGACGACCAGACAATGTCGTGCTTCTACTGCCGCGAGTGGGCGCAGTGGGTGTACCGCAAGCAGATCTCGCAGGGAGCTGTGATTGGCCCGATGGCGGTGAGTACGGTGGGCAGCGCGAGCAGGAAGAAGAAGAACCGGGTGCAGAGCACAGTGGTGGCCAGTGTGGTGAGCGAGGATGTGGAGCGTGAGCGCATGGAGAGGAGACGGGCGGCACGGGCGAGGTTCAGCACTGTGGGCGATTTGTGCCTGGATTTGCGGTCGCTGGTTGGAGAGGAGCGGGAGCAGCAGGAGGCGGAGGCGAGCGAGACGCCGGTGAGCCGTCCAGAGTCGCCGGCGCCAAGTGTGTCATCGGCAACGTCAGCATCAGCTCCTACTTCGGCCAAGCCCAAAGATGCGGTAGATAAGGCGGGCAGCGCACTTATTGACGGCATTGTGGACAACGTGACGCTGTGGTTCGAGGGGTACCAGTTCCCATTGGCCGACGTATACGAGGATCTGACGTTTGACTTTCCGCCCGATGCGTTTCCGTACGACGACAACCAGGACCCGCTGGACCCTGCATTGCTGCTGCCGGCGCTGCAGGTGACAAAAGGGTTCATCGCGCTGCCGGCGCCAAGCTTTCCGCTGCTGGGCAACATCACGTCGGAGCTGATTGCCACGCACACGTACCCGACGTGCCAGCACACAAAGGCGGACCATCCGACGCCGTCGGAGCTGGACACGCAGCGGCTGATCTTCAATTCGCAGCTGCAAAAGTGGCGCGGCGAGTACAAGCGCAGCTTTGAGCGGGAGATGGAGCCGGTGTGGCAGATCACGCAGCTGCTGCTCAAGAGCGCGCAGCGGATCGAGACGATGCGAGTGCGGCTGTTTGCGCGGGGATGCCGGGCGAATCGCGAGCAGTTTCTGCAGACGATCCGCAACCGCACGCGGCCGTTTGCCGAGTACTGGGCGCAGGTGAGCGAGGTGTACCGCACAGGCAAGACCGATGACGTCAGCGATGACGCAGGGAAGAAAGGGCGGGGCAAGCGGGCAGCCCCTGGCCCGGCCAAAGCAAAGACCGGCGAGCAGCTGGCGGAGGAGCTGGACACTCTTGTGTTTACGCACCTGGACAATCTGCTGGAGGTCAGCGCATCGTGGTCACGGACGTTCCTGGAGTCGTACTATGGCGTTGCGCGGGAGTTTGCGCGCGAGCTGGAGACTATTTTGGGCGAGTGCATTACGATGTGCGATCGGCGTGCGCAGGGGCTGAAGTATCCGCCGCCGCTATCGCTGGAGCCGCAGCTGACGCAGGCGCGGACGGCGATTGCGTGTCTGCAGCCGCAGCTGGAGGGGCGGATCGGCCGGATCCAGCAGGTGGTTCGGGAGCGCAACGGCGAGATCTTTGCGGCGACTGAGGAGCTGCGGACGGCGTGGGTGGAGACGTCGGGGGCGACGGTGCAGACGAAGATGGCGCGGGCGGCGCACAAGGACTTTAAGAAGCGGATGCGACGGATCGAGTACCAGCAGCAGACGGGTGTGATTGGCTGGGCTATGCGGGAGCTCGAGCATTTGCTGACGGCAGCGGATGTGGCGGCGGTGGTGACTGACTGCTTGGAGCTGCTGATGACCGAGGCTGAGATTTTGGAGCGCGCGGTGGGCCAGGTGTTTGTGCGCAAGCTGGAGCCAACCACCGAGGACTTGCGCGAGCAGCGGCAGGACATTATCGACGACTTTACCGAAGGCCTGTTGACGGGGCGCGAGGAGCTGGCGGGCATTGTGGGCAAGCTGATGCTGAAAGAGGCGTGGCGGATTCTCGAGTCGAACATATCGCTGCAGCGACAAAAGCTGCTGCTGGACAATGGACGTAGCGGCAAGGGCAAGAAGAAGGCCAGTGTGCACAACGCAGTGCATAGCCCGGTGGCACCGGTGGCGCCGGCCGAAGCAGTGCATGCAGAGCTTGAGGACGATGATGAGGGCGATGGGGCGGGAAAGAAGCGCAAGAAGAACAAGAAGAATAAGAAGAAGAAGGGCAAGAAGGGGGCGAAGCAAGTGGTGCGGGCTGCGCATGAGGATGATGAGGACGACGACGACGATGTGCATGAAGATGTGGAAGGTGATTCGCAGAATCCGTTTGCTACGTTGACGTGGGCGGATGGATCGGGCCAGTCTGTTGCTCAGAAGAGCCTGGGGCTGGAGGAGCCAGTTTCTACAGTTTCTTCAGTTGATGCAGTTTCTGCAATCGATGCAGTTGATGCAGAAGCAGAGATAAGCTCGGCGGAGCCAGTCCCCGCAATCAACACAGATGTAGGGCTAGACTCTTTGGAGCCAGTCCCTGCAATCGACACCGAGACCTTATCTACAAAGGGCAGCGACGCGGGGCTGACCGAAGAGGGGCGGACGCGGTCGCGGCGTGGGACGAATGCGGCGCGGTATGTGCCGGGCGTTGGGTTTGTGTCGGACGACGGAGTGAGCGCGACGTCGCCGCAGCTGCTGACCAGCTCAGCCACGTTCAAGGCGGGGCTGCGGGGCCCGGCGGCAGCGGTGGCAAAGAGCAATAGCGGGCGGATGTCGCCAATGGGAGCGGCACGCCTAGTGACATCACGACCAGCGTCATCGCTGTCAAATAACGGCAGCAGCAGCGGAGTTTTGGACCGCGAGCAGCTGGCAGGAGTGCAAAATATGTTGCTGGCAGGACCACCCGAAGCTATGGAGCGCGTAATAAGTGGACTGGGCCACGAGAACGCAGTGGCGCTGGCAGTGTCTGCGCTAAACGAGCGGCGGCGGCAGTCGGATGAGGCGGCGGGGTGGCATGCATCGGTATCCCGAGTGCTGCAAACATACGATGCGATTTCATCGCAGCTGGACGCGTTCCGCAATGTGTGTGAGTCGCATGAGACGGAGACGGCACGGCTGTCGGCGCAACTGGCGCAGGCATCGCAGAATGCGCAAGAGTGGCAGGAGCGGCATGCTCGTGTGTCGGAGGAGCTGGCGCGGCTGAAAGCAGGAGAATCCAAAGACACGTGGTCGCAGCAGCGGTATCCTTCGTTTGGCGGGGCGCAGTTTGGGTTCCAGTATCCGGGGTTTATGAGCAACGCATCGTATGCATCAGCACCCATGATGTTTGCAAGTCCGAATGGGCAGCCAATGGGCACCGAGGCAGAGGCGTCGAGTGCGTCTCTGCTGACCGCATTAAACGCTGGGTCGCAGCCATTTTAAGCGCATAAACCTTTTTTACAATAAACTCTTTTTCCGCCTTTTGCAACTATTTTTAATTAAACATTATGAGCGCCCATGTTCCGTTGTCGTTGCGCCGCAAAGTAGTGGTAGCTCTGGACGCCGAGTACTTGCAAGTCAGCGCACGAGGAGTCGACGAACGTACAAATGAGGAGACCGAGCACGCAATGGCCAATCGGTTCGCTGCGTTCAAAACACTTGCGTGGGTCAAAGCCAACATCATTCGGCCCCTTGACGACCATGTGTTTCTCGTAACTTGTGTGGACCCTACGGGAGCGTGGGACGCCGGCGTGATATCGGCAATGTGGGCAAGCATGCAGGGCACACGAGATCCTCATACAGATGTGATGAAGCAAGTGGAGGGCGAGGTAGCCAGGCTGGCAGCGCAATTGGCGCGGTGCAACGTATCGGTGTCTCATGAGGTGCTGCGAGGCACACCAAGCGTGTGTGTGCCAGAGTATGTGCACGCGCATCACGGCGAGCTTGCCGTTGTGCAAGCACCGGTGCGAACGGCGGCGGCTGACATGATGACGTATGCATGGACGGACGTTTGTGTGCGGACGACAAAGTGCCCAGTGCTAGTTGTCCGGCCGCACGAGTTGTCGGATAGTGTTGCGCAAGCGCTTGACGAATAAATATATTATATATGGTCGGAGGGGGAGATAACAGGAGGGATGTGTGTGGTCCATTGGCGCAAGTACGGGTGTGGGCGGAGGCGGGCGAACAGCCGGCTGGACAGCGATAGTCCGACGGCTGACTCGGCAAGAGACATTTGTGTTTCAAACTCTGTAATGTTGGTGTCGAGGGCGTCCATATATGATGTCAGAGCGCGTAACTGCTTGGCTGCGTGGTCAAGCTGGGTCGATTGCACACGGTGTTCATTTGCAAGAATAGTTTGGGCTTGCGTGTACTCTGTGTCATTTGGCTTTGGAGTATTGTGTGTGAGGCGTGCGTGTATGTCGTCGAAACAGTGGTTCTGGGCGGACGAAACGGTTGCATCAGTCCAATGCCCAGCCAGTTGCAAATGCTCAGGCAATTTCTCTCCTTTTTCCATACCAAAAAATACAAATATATTGCGAAAGAGAAAACTAGCATGTGGTGGGCAGCTCAGGAATGATAATCTGCGACTCTGGCGCCAGCTCATACTTTCGAGCCACATTGACAAACCTCGCATACACTCCAGTCGCACTTTCTACGCGTTCAAACACATCGCGATGATGGAAGTACGCATGCGCAAACACTCTGTATAGCCTGCGTACAATTGACTGGCAGTGCTTTACGCGCGCTCCGTCGTGCATGCCACACACTTGGCGAACGGCAAAGTCCAATGTGTGCACAGAGTACGCAATAGCACTACACGGCCGGGGGTGCACATGGGAGCCAGCGCAGTAGTATGTGGACGCATTGGCACGCATAACGGGGCATGTTGTGGGTGTGCACGAGGAGCGCAATTGGCAAACGAGGAAGCCAATGTCGGTGCACAGCTGGCGCATGTGTTCGTAGAGCCACGTTGACGAGTCGACGGTGGACGGAGCAAGTATGGAGTGAGGGTGCTGCCGGAGCTGACTCTGGAGATACAGCTGCGTGGTGTGCCCAAGTGTGTCGTCAACGTATGTGCATGACCACGTAAAACACTCTTCTTCTCGCATTCCGGGCAAATTTAGTTTCATTCTCCGAATCCAAAACCAAAATAATAATCTGCGTAAATGCAAAAGCAAAAGTGGTACGCTCTTTGTCTCTTAATTTTTGATTTGTGTGAACAGGCTGTCAGAATGTGCGTCCGTCCTCGCTATGCCGCACTCTAATCCCGCTCCCGCATAAAGCAAGAGCGAGGGCGCAAGACAAGCAAGATCATCGAGCTTCCATAAGAAAAAATATTCTCCCTTTACAGACAGCGCACTGTGTGTCATCGTCCAGCCTGGAATGTGTGTCTTTGTTTGGTGAACAAAGAAACTGAAAATTGACTGTATACATAATCCTGTAAAGTACAGTCGAATACTGTTTCTAAATGTTTGCCGGCCGTGGTTTTCCATTTATACTGCCCCGGAGCTGGCTGCTGGTCTGGCACAATGATGGGTCAAATTGTCCATCACGTGACGCATTTCACGCCAAAAAAAGTACCCACGTACAGCACAAAAAGTGGGCTCAGCCGGGAATTGAACCCGGGACCTCTTCGACCCGAACGAAGAATCATACTGCTAGACCACTGAGCCTTTGATTCAACACTAATTTGTTGTTTCTAGAAAGATTGTACAAACAGCGTATACAACTCTCGTGTCTCTAAACTACCGCATTTATCTCAAACGTCGTTTGTTTGTTGCATTTTTATTAGATGTATAAAAACCCAGAAAAATGTGTATACGGTTTAAAATAAGCTTTATTGGCTCTGTAAAAGAATCCCAAGATACACATTACTGTATTTTGAGATTAGTGCTCTAGTTATCTTGCCTTTGTTAACTTTGACTGCACATAGTGCTGGAACAAGTGTAAACATCAGACGCAGGAATGAAACAAACAAACAAATTGTATTTGTAGACATGCTTTCTATTTCCAAATATGTCAGTTTCAGGGTTAGTAATTGTAATTGTGTGTTTGGATCATTTGCCTGTGACATTAGAACCTCTGCTTCTTGATGTGTACAAGTGTTTTCAGAAATGTATAACTCTTTACCATTGGGAATCTTGGTCAACAGAACAAGCAAGTTGCAGATACTGAATATATTTGTCACTCTTAATTGAGTCAACATATCCCATTTTGCATTGCTTAGATCTTGAATTAAAGGTGCACTACATTCCAACATATAGTTGATCCTTGCATCTATTGCCTGTAACAGGTTGTTGATTTGTTGCATATAAACTGCATCATCATCAACATTATAATTATATTTGACTAGTAAAAGTGTTGCTGATTTTGTTTGTGGAAATCCAACAGTGCTTAAAATCTCTGCTTTCTCAACAGCACAAGAAAGGGTTATAGAATCCAATGTTTGTGGAAACTGTGCATGAAACAATATTGGACAATTGTTAAAAATGTTTTTCACCTCTAGATGCTGAAGCTTGGGAAATACTAGCTTTTTGGACTGTGCACCCATTACAAAGTTTAATGGAACTCTATCAACAATAGTGTCACAGTAATATTCAATGCTCAGAGTTTTCAGGTCCTGAAATTCCAGCTTATTTTGGTCAGATTCATCATAAAAATAATTCCAGTTAAATGTATGTGGCACACCTTGTAATATCAAGTGTTGTAGAGAAAGTGAGCAGACACAATTGTATTCCACATCAATGTCATCCATAAACTTCAATTTTAGAAATGTCAGTTGATTACTGGGGGCTTCTATACAGTTTGGAATAATGTATACTCCTTCAAAAAACACCAGCTGTCGAGAGTAACATTCAGTCAGCTGTGTCAAAAATATATTTACCATTCCATCATCACCACAGCAATTGGGGCTGTACTTGCTAACATTAGGAATGCCCTGGGCAAGTGCCTGAGCCATATCTATTGCTTTCTGGTTATTGTCTTCATCAAAATCATCCTCTCCATATAAATGTATGCTTAATTTATTGATACCTTTCCAATCAATGGTATCAATGTGTAGGGTCTTTAGCAATTGCTGCATAAAAGTGAGTTGGTCAAACGAACTGATTTGCCTTATGTCTATATTTCTAAAAAAGTGCTGGCATTTATTTTTCAAGGCCAGCTCTATATTGGATTGCCAGTTGTGGATTAGCTGATTGCCTAGCATACGACCATGCATGTCATATATATCCTTATGGACTTTGTTGCATATAATATATGCATCACTGTACACCATACGAACAGATATTCTCCTCCACTGGTGGCAAACAGCAATATACTGCAATTGGCAAGTCCAGCTACTCAAAAACTTTGTCTGTGTGTTGACATACTGCAGCACCAAGAATAGGATATCTTCCGGAAGCAAACTAATGTTAAACATTGTAATAAAATAAAATAAAAGCTAATGAAAGAAAAAGGGCCAACAGCCTACAAATATTGCCAAGCATTCTTCATTTTTTTAAAAGACAAAGGAAACATGTTTAAAAGGCAAAGAAAAGAAAAGCTAAAGGGCAAGCAGCTGTTAATGCTGGTCCATTGTTACAACCAGAGGAATTAAGCAGGGTTGCTCAATCTAAGAAAGCAGTCTGTTATTTTGGCAATATTAGCTTGGTGTATTTCATCTGGTACATGATCATATTTAGTGTAATTGTATTCTATTGTGACTAGTGCAAACCCAGCATCGCTTAGCTCAATCCCCTGTATACCTTCAGAATAATCAGAGCTGTTAAATATACTTTCAACTTTATTGTCTAGTTCTGTTTGTAGTTCTTTAACCAGACAAACTGTATGGACTACATATGTTGGGACACTGTCTATGTATAGCACAAGTTGTGTAGGCATTATTATTTAGTCTGTTGTGTTTAAAAAGATAGCTTGGTTGTGGGAGAAACAAGAGAGATGCTAGCAATGGTAATGGAAAAACAGTGCAACCTCTTTTCCTTTTATAGCCAAATTTACAGTTCTAGTTTAATCCAAGGGGCTGTGGATTTCCTCCCATTAAACTGCTAGGCTTAGTGCTTCTTTTAGTAAATGAACAGCGACTACGTAAATAGAGACTTTAGTACTTGTGTGTCTGCTGCCTTTCTTTTCTTTAATGGCCACTTTATTGCACCTGTCTTTTTGTAAAAGCCAAAACTGGAAAAGCAATGACTGGAAGAAGAAAAAGGGGTGTGTGCTATTTTTTGCTGGTTGCACTGGGCTACACCTATCTACAGCATGGCCCTTTTCAAGATGTATAAGCATAGTATGTAAAATGACACGTATTTTAATTAACAAAAGCTAGCAAATAACGTTTATTGTTGATATCCACATTTTCTCAATCATATCATTTTAGCTAGTGTCAGCCTGAATATGTTTCTCCAGTATCTTCTGCTTCTTCTTGAGGTTTACCACAACTGACACACTGGGGACTACGGAATTTCTTTTCGCAAGACTGGCATCTGTATACTTTTGTAAAACTACCCATCATTTTTATAGATATGAGCTTTAAGTAAACTGTGTTATTTTGGTATAGCCTTGAATAGACAAAAGATATTAAATATGAAGGATAAAGATGGGACAGAGTGGAAGGAGCAGAGCTGCCTGTTTATATAAGAGCAGCATTGGCTTTACAAAACAATTATGTTTCACCGTGTCATTTATGGTAATTGTGGCAATGCCAAAGTCGCAGGTGAATGGGTGGGTGAAAGGAAAGCTGGCTCAGTGAAATCCCCTATTTTTGGTGCCCAGTTTCCATCACCGCAGTATGTTCTTTCTAGGCAAAAGTCACACATATTTGTATTGGGGAGCCTTGGCGCTGCACATTACACACCCTTTTTAAATGCACAATTTTTAAAGAACAGTATTGGCGTGGATCCAGTTTATTTAATTAGCAGATTGAAGGATTTGCTTTCATAAATCTTGTGCGGCCATCTATACTTATGTTCATGCACAATCATCAGTTGTATTCTCACTTTGGCACATGTAAACATATTTTGCTTTTAGTTGCACTATATTAATACACTGTAGCTCGTTTATGGACCAAAATATTCATGTGCAACTTTTCTTACACTTGCTATATTGAAACATGTGTATTTTGTCGCAGAAGCACCATGGCTTTGCTGCAATTAGACACAATGGGCAAAACGCTTTGCCCAACTCTGCTCTATGTAATTGTACCATTGGTAAATGTACAACTGGCCTGATAAGCGACATGCCAAAGTTAGAAGGCAACCCTAAATTTGAGCAAATGATATTAATAAAGCAGATTGTTCAGCAAGCCCTTTTCCGATAATACACACCAACTATTATTATGCTAGCTGTGTGTATGGGCTTTAATTCAACTACTTTAGTTTGACACATAAAGGCAGTATGAGCATGAAATAAATAATAGGCTTGGGATACCAAAATATTCAACTGAGCAGCCCAAGTGATACACAACAACAAGCAAATCAAGAAATAACTTTTACTGCACAATATAACAGAAAACATGTAATGTGTTATAACTATATTCATTAGCCAGTACACAATGCCTGCTTCAAGGTATTGGTATTTAATGACGCAGCATTACCCAATAAACAACACTCATTTCTCAGTTCAAAGAAGATAACACCACTGCAATTTAATACAAATGCATAACACATATGGCTAAAATAAGAGCAAGTGACACTACTTTTTCCAAAAATCTACCAGTGTTCATCATGAAAATTTCTGCCAATATACTGCCAAGATTGACCAAAACTACATTAAAGGGCATACAGCCAGCACCACACAGTTCTAGTTTTGCACTGTGTGATTGTTTTGTTTCTATTGAAAGAGAACACAGCAGCAATGACAAATTTTAATAATTAAGAATGTATCACACAATTTAGGTAAAGTGAGCTGGAATTAATATCACTAGTACTACATTTCCTATGTTTAATATATGAGTTAAGGAAGTAAAGACCAGGGCAGATAATGATGGTTTATTTTAGTTAAGCTAGCAGAAATTGTAGGTTACATTTAACTGCAAGTTTCAGGAGCATCTTTCAACTACAACTATTAATTTTTAGGCTAGGTTCTCTTTTCTAAATAGTACTATATAAATAGGCAATGTCAGGCTATGTGATTTGCTGTTTGGCTCTAATTACAGCAAAGTATTGTTGCTGCAGCTATAAATAATAAACTCTGTTTATTGGTTGTGCTTGGAAAATGGGTTGTTTAATAATAGCAACAACAAAAACATTTCATTATAAAAAACTATATCTCCAGGCCAGTTACAACTTTTTGGTTATGTGCCAATGAGTGGTTGCTAGATAGACTATGTAAACCAGTCGACAGACCACAACAGAATACATGTCCAAATTCAGTTTATGGAGTTTTTTTGCATAGCCAGAATGTTTGTTGGTACCCACCCTATTTCAAAGTCATATATGTTGGCAAGTGATAGCTTGAATCCTTTTATTTGTCTTTACAATGGTTACTTATGGTGACTAACAGGTTTGAATAGTATATTGGAAACTTGTGTTTGTCATATTAGTTGATGGCTCAGCAATGAAAGATTTTGTTCAATGTGGTTGCTGCGTGGGGCGCCACATTATACACTTGAACCACATGCAGGGCATACATTGCCACCATAGTTTTTGTTGCAACCATCACAATGCTTCGTTTTAATACTGGCTGCCATTTTCAAACTAGTGGTTGGATGTGAAGCTGTGTTTTTGTAGATCCTATAAGCTACAACACAAATATTCTTGTCAAAGTAGCAGATGATTGAATGCGAATGATGGACATGAGAGAAAGAGAAAGAAGCGGAATTCATTGTTTATATAGGAGCAGCTTTGGCTTCTTGAAGCCATTGCATTTCCCCGTGTAGTTTTTAGAAGGTATGGCAATTTCAAAGTCGCAGGTAAATGTATGGGTGAATGCAAACCTGGCTCAGTGAAATTCCCACCACTGCAGCTTGTTCTTTCTAGGTAAAGTCACATCTATTTGTATTGGGGAGCTTTGGCGCTACGCTTTGCACAGACTGACTAAAAGAATCCCTTTTAATGAAACAGATTGGCGCAGGTTTAGTTTCTTTTATTAGTAAATTTATAGATTTGTTTTCTTGCTTTTTAAACATGGGCAAATTTCTATTTGTCATCAATCTGAGCTATTGTTTTATGTGAGTCGGCCATGTTTGTATGGTAACTATCAATGAAAAATTGTGTGTTGATATTGTTGTTCTATGCGCGCACTTGTTTGGGTATCAGTCGGGAAGCTGGCTTGGCCGCGGCTTCAGCAACACAGGAACACAGGAACATAGGAACTCAGCAAACTGTAACCAAATTACACTTTTTGTTTATTTGATGTTGTATCATAGCGGCAAAGTGCACAACACCGTTTTTTTGGTTTAAAAAGTTTGCTGCATACACTATGTACGAATCAAAAAGCTATATAGAACGTTCATTTCAAACAACGCTACTTGTTTATCCGCAACGGCATATTTGCTCCATATTGGTCATTACGTTGGTATACCTTGCTAAGAAACTAAAATACAGAAACAAAAATTTAGATCAAAGCGATCTATATTTACGAGTGGCTCAGTGGTCTAGCAGTATGATTCTTCGTTCGGGTCGAAGAGGTCCCGGGTTCAATTCCCGGCTGAGCCCTCCTTTTGCAGTAATTTTACCGTGTGCGGATCGTACCGACGTTTTATATTTTTTGATAATACAAATGGCGTATACTTTTTTACTTAGCGGTTAGTGAAAACGGCCTAGATAAACTTATCGATACCACACAATATGGTTTCGCGAATGCCCGGAGTCAACATCAGGTTGGTTTCAACAGCCACGCGACCGACACGCTGGCTGTATATGGTGTGGGCTATCGCACAGCAAACATGCCAAGTCATACGAGGCAGGTGCACGGGCAATTTGCTCTGCTGTTAGGCATCGGATAAGCGACGAGTCGGGAGGCGTCGTCATAAATGGTGATCCCGCGTCGAGTGGTTTGTCCGCTGCGTAGTAGTACTGCTGCATCTGTTGTTGTCTGGCCAGTGCTTCTACGTGCCGGGCTCCTGATACCAACGCCGATATTACCACTTTGGCAAACTCTGTGGACGGCGATGAGCTTATTACGTGAGCGCTTATTGGAGCCAGAGAGACGCCAGATACATACTGTACGAGCCCATTTTGTGATGTGGCTATGGGCAAGTGATTGTACGACGCCGAGCGCACAGTGCTTGTTTGCGGCAATTGTTGGTATGGCTGCACAGACAACATTGGAGCAGACGCGATGGGCGAAGCGGTCAATGTTGCTCTTGTTAGTGCAGGTGGCAAGTATATCAATATCGCAGGCATTTGCAGCTGTTGAGAAATTGGTTGCACAGTTGCCAATGTCGCGGGCATCTGTTGTTGCATTACTGGCCGCACAGTCGATAGCAACGTCGCAGGTATTTGTTGCTGCTGCCGAGTCAGCGGCTGCACGGTTGACAGCAATGTTGCGGGGATCAGTTGCTGCTGTTGTTGAACCATTGGCCGCGCAGCCGGTAATGATGTTGCAGCAGCTGATAGCGACGTCGCAGGCAGTTGCAGCAGCTGAACAATTGGTCGCACAGTCGATAGTGACGACGCAGGCACTTGTTGCTTAACCACCGGCCGAACCGCTGGCAACGACTCTGGCGCAGACTCATAACTTGCTTGCGATACACCTGGCGTAACCGGCTTGGTAGCAGACGTAACTGACGCAGCCTTCATCTCTGCATATAACTCTTTCACGGCTCGATTAACCTCCACACTCTTACTCTTTGCATCCTTTGTCCAGCCACCACCATATCATGCTCGCGGACCAACTTTCTCACTGCTTTCACTCCCTGTCCCAGCGCACCCAACCGCGCCAACACGCCTACACAGTAGTTGCGCGTCTACTCAATATATTGCGTCACAATATGAACCAGCTGCCCATTAGTTGACTGTGAGACCAAGTACAGCAGGTCGCGTAACTTGGTTACGTATGTTTGCAAGTCGGCGGTAGTCAGCTCACTCGGTTGTTTGGGTTCAACCACTTTGCTGTGTAATTCGTCGATACGCGCCCGTACTTGTTCGACGCGCATGCTAATAAAGCGCAGACCCATTGCCTGATCGCCTGCACTTCCAAACTCATGCCGCTTGACAACCGCCCACTTTGCACGAGCTTTACTCGGTATCCGCACAACCACTCGAGACGTTTGCGCAGCCAGTCGACGTCACTAACTTTACAAACATCGACTTGCAAGCTGGCCAACATTTCGCAGAACTTTGTATATGCAGATGAGTTGAGCAAAGCTAGCATGTAACTGCGCACAGGCTGTTTGCGTTCCACCGGCAGATCAACCGGCGGATCGGGCTCAAAATTATTGGCAGTAAACGACTCGTAGAACACAGCATACACAACTTGGTCCCGTTGCTCTATTTTGGCGCGCTCATAAACGCTCCTTTGCTTACTCGCCGCTGCGTCTTTGGTTCTCATCTCTCGTCTGCGCCTCGCCTCACATACTTATTCGCTGGCATCCACCATATACTCAGGCCTCTCTTTCATATTCGTCTTGTGCACTTGCTCGCCTTCCTCATGCACAAGCACAAACCACACATATTGCACGCAATACCATGCAACAAATTTGTGAAAGTGCGTGTGGTGCCAGTACCCCAGTACTGGTTTTATCGAACGAACGGCAGAGATAAACAATGGATCGGTGATAAACGGACAGTACGAGTGGCCGTGGGGCGTCGTGCACATCAGGCTGAAGGACGTGGACTGCTCAGGCACTTGCACGCTGGACCGGAGCCGGATGTTGGCCGGAATCGGGAAAACAAATTGGGTGATCCGGACCCTGGAATCACGCCAGGCTGAACACGCCGGCCATTGGCAAGCTGGCCATTGGCAAGCGCAGCAAAAATTGCTTTGACCTCACGCGCCTGTTTTGCCGTCTGCTCATTCAGTGCGTGTGAGTACGATGCCACGAGCCGTTTGCGGTGCATACTTAACAAATCGCCTTTGGCCACAATGTGCAGCTCCATCAACTCGATTTCATCGGGCACAAACTCTGCATCCACAGGGCCTGACTTCCGCTTCGTGTCGTCCGCCACATAATCAACTTTATGCTTGCGGACACGCAACAACCGGCAATTTACGTCCTCCGAAGGCAACTGCACAACACTCGCCGATTGATCCGTCCGCGACAGTAGCTGCATCCACACATCGCTCACCGTGTCCTCTGCTGTATCTTCCAGCTCGTGCATTTCATTGTCTAAGTCGGCGACCCATACTCGCGAAAAGTCTTCGGGCGCCGAAATTGCTTTCTGCTCCGCCTCCACCACTCGTTTGCACAGATCGAGCAAAGCGCGTATCTTTTCAACGTTATATACAATTGTGCATTCGTCGGCATGCGCGTCCTCGCCAAACACCCAGCTTGCACCAAGCCATAGCACCTGCTCCACATGGCCATGTTCCACATGCTTGTTCTAAATAACCAAATGGTCCAATACGAGTTTGCGCGTAGCCATTTCGACTATCCGTTTTCGGCCATGTCCTGCGTCGCCAACTTGAACACATACACAGGCTTGGTCTGCCCAATCCGGCGTGCACACGTCATCGTTTACAAATTGGCGTGCAGGTTAAAGCCACTGTCGCGTTCAGCTTTGCAGAGCTCGAAACGCGCAAGATTTATGCTGAAATCTTGTGTTAAAGAGAGATTTTATTTTTGAATGGAAACTACTTGCTTGGTTTCTTTCTTCCGTGCCGGACGCGCTATCTCTTTAAATAGCATTTGCTATTTCTTCCCACATCTGGCCTTTTCTGTTCATGCGCGTAAACGCTACCTCAGCTGCTAGCATTTAGCGTCGGACTATTGATGGAAGCTAATAAATTAGCCGCTGTGATGTCATTGAATCATGACTAGCAGAGGTAGTGCATCGCATGATGTCACTGTCACAATCGTAGATAATAACCACATCTGCCAATGTTAAGTTTAGGCCCAGTCCGCCAGTACGCGTCGATGCCAAAACACATATCTGTGGACTGTGGATTATTAAACGCTGTGACGCCCGACTGCCAATCCGCTGCCGGTGTATTACCTTCAATGCGCACACATCCAATGCTTTCTCTGCCCAGAATGTCCTCGAGTATCAACGTATCTTTGAACTGTGCAAACAACAGCACCCTGTGTCCCCGCGATTTAAGCTCAGGAAGCAACACGTGCAGGAGCTTGAGCTTACCACGCGCGTCAATGAGTCGCATATAATGTTCATGTTCGGTGGGGAACTCAGGCTCGACATCTGCAATGCAATACGAGTGACCGACGATACACGCGATTTCTTCTTTTGTTGTATCGTCGTGTCGCTGCGCAACAGCCCCTTTGCAGTCTCTTCCGACGCGTCAGACACGTCGCCATTGGCTTGCAACGCTGCCAATATATCCCGCAATACTTTAACATTCCGGCTCAACGTCGCTCGATACAATTCGCGTTGCAACTTTGTCATTGACACATGCAAGATCAACTCGTGGCGCGGTGGTACCAATTCAGGCAACTTGGCTTTAGTCTGTCTGAGTATATATGGCCGCACCATATTTTTAGTCTGCTCAACTTGTTCAGGCGTCTCGACGCTAAACACATCACTCGACGTAAACGTACGCGGATCCACAAATGACATGACAGAATGTAGCTCCTCCAAATGGTTCTGAAGTGGAGTTCCGGTGAGCACGAGCCGCATTCAGGACGAGAACTGACGCAAAGTCTGGAATGTCTTGGTTTGGTCGTTTTTCAAGTAATGCCCTTCGTCCACAATTATTGATTGCCACGTGATGGAGCGCATTGCAGAGCATGCGTTAGGGTGGTTGAGCGCCTCATAGCTAGTCAACACGACGTGGCATTTGAGGTCATGGCATCCTTTTGATCGCCTAAACAATGTGTGTTCCAACTGAAGATTGCGACTTGCCGAACCGCCCAATAGCTCGGCTACCACAAGTTCGGGCCTCCATACCTGAAACTCGCGCGCCCAGTTCAATACCAGCGTCTTCGGCACGACCGCAAGAAAGGGAAACGTCCCCGAATTGTCATGCACGTCATTTGACAAGCTTTGATCAATCGTCGATCAGTACGCAGTCAGCAAAAAAGGCAATCTCATCCGCCAGCACAGCTGATTTACCCTGCGACCATTTCTGCACAAGTCATTGCGTGCTGTCCACTTGGTACGGCTTCAATGCGCCGCCACTCACTTTTGCAAGTTGTTTTGTGTGTTCTATGCGTCCCATGGGCCGTTTGCTCATGCTTACTTGCCCAGCCTGCTGCCACGCTCTAAATACTTTGTGCCATTGCAAATAATCGTCGGCATCGAATAATGGACGGAGCAGTGCTTCCCACGTTACGTCGCTGATATCCAAACCTTTCCACGCTACCCATATGGCTTCAAACTTGGCGATCAACGTCCGCTCGTGCTCTGGAACTTTAGTAGACGATGCTTGCAATTGCTGCATGCATCGTGTAACAGACCGCAGCTCGGCCTTTTTAGCTCCAATTATACATGCGGGCTGCATATGTGCAGGGTCCACCCGGTCTTCGAGCAACGGCGCTCATGCTCCGACCTGTGTGCCGTGCTCAGCCAAACAAACGACACCCATGCTACATGTCAATACAACATATTTTCCATTTAACTGCAACATCTACCTGGCCGAGCAACACCGCCCATCCACCCAATACATTTTGTCCACTGCGCCATGTAATATACTCGTCAACTACTTACACAGAGTACTTGCGACAGAACCAATACACAAATGCAATTGGAGTTTGGCTCAGTGTGGCAATGTATACCGGCCCAAGCTCGAGGCGCTTGGCCAGCCGAGTAAAGCATGGATTGTGATAGGATATCCCACATTCTGTGCATGATCGGTGACCGAGCGGTCCGTCTACCATTACACTTATGTCGATCATACAGAGCCTGCACTTTGTGTCAGTCGCTCGGCCCATAGCAGGCATAACGACTTCACCATTCTCAATTACTTCAACGCCACTGTCATCTACAAGTTGTGCGCGTCGCCGTTTGACCCGACTGCCCATCGTGTGGTCTATATATACATACGCTGTGCGTATCAGTCAGTCTGCTTGTGCCAATGGCGTGTCCGACCGGTCTCTCGGCGTTACTTGCGCGAGCATTTCAGTCAGGGGCATTTCTGACAGATCTCTGCTTGGCTTCGCGTCCTTTAGCGTTTCGATCAGTGGCGCGCCCGACCGGTCTTCAATTGGCATTGCGTGTGCAAGCGATTCGGTCAGCAGGGTATTGGAGCTTGCTCACGATATACAAACCGGCATACTCGCAATCTGAATAGACTCATCGGCTCCTCGCAACAAACTGGTGCCCCTGTCAAACAACGATCCTGTGTTTTTTGCCACATGCTCTTTAACCGGCATCTTCTCCAGCATGTACTTTGGCTCCCTCGTCGCCACCATGGACAAATCGGCCGACCGTTTCAATCTCCAGTACAACCGAACCAATGCTTTATGCTCTGTGGCAAATCTCGCGTTCTCAAACGCGTGCAACACATGGCCGACTTTGTTGGCACGTTCCCACGACATTGCTTTGTTTTCCTACTTGCTCAAGCAATACACCATTCCGCACAGATCATTGATCATCCCACGGATCTTGGCGACTTGCCGAGTAAACTGCGAGATCTGGGCCACGCGGTTTCACCTGTGCGTAGCAACTTGCACCATCCATTTCAATTTAGCTTCGATGGGCCGTGGACCCGAGTCGCCTGCAAACACAAAGTCATCCATTTCATTGTCAAATGGCGACTTGTTATTTGTGTATATTTCCGTGCCCTCGTCTACCAGTGTTGCCATGCCTTTGTTCACAAACCGATCGATGCTCTCAACTTTGTCATCAACTCGACATGCCTTGCACAGTGCAAAACACCGTTTGTCAAACTTGTACATGCTAGTTTATAGTTAAACTCTAATTCTATATATTTGTTTTTGCAAATTAGTAAAAATAGAATAAAACACAACGCGTTTTACATGTTAATGGGAGAATCAAAATCAATGATCACATTGTTTCACTATTTGAGCCAATACTGCGTTTCCCATTCAGCCAAGTGTAAGGCCAAATACCCTACGCTGCAAAACTCGTTTCTCCAAAAAAAAACTTACTCTTCTTATTTACAACAAGCTCTATGAAGATGAATAAAAGCAACTAAATAAATACTTGCTAAAGCAAAAAATGCAAATGTGGATTGGGGCTGATCATTCTTCTGCAAAATACTCAAATGACATTAGCTGTATGCATATCATTGTCTCATACAGGGTTGCAGCCTATAGTAATAATAGTTTCTGGGTTGCAGATCTGCAATTAAATTTATGCTTGCTTGTATGCATTGCCTTTAAAGTTTAACTTCTAAATGTTATATTGCTAGTCTTAGTTATAGCTAATACATGTAGTGAGTTGTTGTGTTGAGCTAAAAGATATTTTTCTTGAATGGAAAATGACAAGAGATGCTTGCTTTGTGGTAGGGGCTTAGCACAGAGGCTTGTTACAGCATGTGCCATTTTATGAGGGGCTTATTTCGCTCTGAAACACTCTATAATATTATGCCATATTTGGTAATACATATTTTGATTATTTCAAACTACAAAAGCTTTAAACATTAGTCTAGTAGTATTGCTCAGTCACAGGCATTGCAGATTTAAACTCATTGACTATGGAAGCAGAATCCATTTCCTTGATGTTGACCAACAGCTGAAGTACTGCATTGTTGGGTATTCCATACTCAACAAGTAGTTTTCCACTATCCTTTAGCTCAATTCCATTTAGCTCAAGCTGTAGTCGCCAGGTAGACAGCTTCATTTGAGCTGATAGTGCATTCTTGAGATGGAGTATGGTTGTTTGTGGGTCTACTTTGACTGGAATTTGTACCTGCTTGGTTTGTCCTTTGTTGGTGATGGAAAATGCAATAATTATATTGGAAAGCGACATGGTGAAAAGTGTAGAGGAAAGAGAAAAATGTGGACACAAAAAGGCAAAGCTTGGGCCAATACATGGAATTATTTTTCTTGGCACATTTTCTTTTTTCCAAAGAAACATTTATTTTAGCAAAGGCGAAAACAATAAAAGAATCATTCTGAAATGTATAAGAAAGTGTTGCAGTATAAAAATTATAGCAGCCAAAATAGCCCCAAATAAAAACCTAGCAAAAAAAGCGTCGACGTTAACAAGCAAAAAAAAAAGAGCCGAACGCGGGGGTCGAACCCGCAACCTTAAGATTAAGAGTCTTACGCTCTGCCGATTGAGCTAGCCCGGCTTTTAGTAGGCTATTTAAGCTTATTTCGCTTGTTGCATGCTCATCTTTAGCGGGAATCAGTAGCTGGAGGCTCAAATTAATATACTGGTGCGCCCATTGTGTCTGGGTTGGCTTGTATTTACTTTTAGGCCTGCTGTTTGCCAAACCTCCACTGCACCACTACTGCATTTCTGCCCAGCCCTTTTCTTCTCAATCTATAGATTAAGGGACTCCATTGCCTATGCCAAAGTCATAAATTGTTGTATTGCAAGTGGATGCCAGCACCAGTCTGGCTGTTGTGGCTATGTATGAGGAGTTGAGTGAAGATATTTATGCAGAATTTGCTACCAATTCAGATAATTTTTCTGCTATGATTGCAGATTAATCTGGCAATTCCTTTGCTGTTACCTATAACAATTGATAAAGAATTAAGTAATTCTCCTGCTACAATTGGTGTATATTATCACACAAGAAAACAATTGAAATGAGTAGTAACTGCTTGATATCCCATCTGTTAATGACAAATATAGCCTGTGGACCTAATAGTTACACAACTTTACACTGGGCTTTAAACTGCATGTCTAGCATTTCCTATTAAATGTAATTGATGTCTTAACAGCTTTATTGAAATGATTAGCTGTCCAAAAGTAAAGACCAACAACTATTGCTGTTAGAGGGTATATATGTGCTTTGTTGTTTCTTAATCATATTATGCTTATTTGCTAGATGGCTATTGGTAACTATATGGAACAGACACCAAATATAAACTGGGTAGCTGTTAATAGAAACATCAACTACTATATATGCATAGCTGATTGTGTTGAGTTGTCACTAACCATCTCAGGTTTGAAACTTGATAGTTCTTTTTTTACCATTGTCATTTAAACCCAGATATGCTGCATAGTAATAACCATAAGATGATAGCACAGCTCTTGCTTCAGATTTGGACAACTTTTCAGATGAATAATAGGTTTTGCTCACACCATTTCTATAATAGACTACAATGTCTGTACTCCAACTAAACAAGCCCATAATTTGTAGAAATATAATTATGTGTAAAAAAAAGAACAGAAACCCCTACCTCTGGCAAACTATAGGTTATATAATAGAATGTGTCTTTTGATATTGACAATTTTCTTAAAGATCACATGCAACAATCAATATACAGATAAATTAAAAAGCAATATACAGATATATTAAAAAAAAACAATAAACAAATAGATTAAAAAACAAAGCAAAGAAATGGGAGTTCTTTGCTAATTTTAAGCAAAGGAAATATATATTTGTAAAAGAAGGCCCCACATTCACATTCCCTACAGGGTAGGGGTTGCTATTACCCTCTAGGGGCAGGCATCATGGCTTGCAGACATTGTCATATAACTTCTACCAGACATACATAATAAGAATAATTAATAATGAGCTAAACAAATTCAGTTAATTAAAGATAAATTAAATTTATACTTTTGTGAACAAAGGCATCCTTGGCTGAAACTCCACATCCTTTAAAAGATAAATACAACTATAAATTGAAAAGGAATCCTTTGTAGGACAAATGTGCCCTTTGAAAGGCAAATGAACACTTTGATTAATAAATTTGTCCAATAAAAGACAAATGTATCTTTATAGGACAAACATATCTATAGAAAGGTAGCAACCATCTCATTAAATACTTCCTTTGGAACAAAGGCAAAATAATTATGATGTCACCTAGGTAAGACTGGGGGGGGGGGGTAATAATGTGACTCTTATGTCATAATAAGGTAAATCTAATTTACAGCTATCAACCTGCTACAATGATGGTGTCCAGCTAAGACTGCCTGTTATAAAATGGAAGCAAAGACCTGGCCAGAAAACAAATAATACAACTTTCTCATTATTATACAGATTTACCTATATTTAAGAAAACTAAGGGCAGAGATTTATTAATATTAGTATGATAAGCTATACAACTGTTACTATAAGGCATGCATATCCATGTAGATGTTTAGTTCCAGTAACAAAGGGATACATATGTGCCTTTTGTGGAGGTGTATAATAAGATGGATCACCTTATAAGAAAGATAGGAGGGTGTCCATTAGCTGATTTCAAGTATAGGGAATAGATATTTGGTAAAAGAGGGCATAGGGAAAGGATGTGATTAGCTAATACAATTTGGCTGTTGTTTTACAGTGTTACTCCACAGGCTACCTGAGCATATCTTGCTGTTGCTGCTGTTGCTGCTTGTATTTATGCTTTTCTTTGTTTTTTATTTTATTTTAATAAACTAGGTTGTATTCCAACACACTACTGTCAAGCTTTTAGCCTGAAGTAGAGCTGCTGTCTACTGTCTGAACACACTTTGTGACATCAAAAAAGGGGGATATCCAACCATCTGCTTGAGGGCAGATTCCTATACTAGGCTCATTCTTTTTCTATGCCTATGAACACCTTTAACTTTTATTCAAAATCCACATTCTTGCTCAATATAGGACCAACTGCCAACCTGTAAAAATATTCATGCTCCTTGTTATATTATGGTTGTCACATGAGTCATGATCCTCACTTGACTGAATTAACTATCAAGATCTGTAGTCTGTAGTTTTATCTATATATATTTTATAAGAAAAGAGTACTTTAGAAGAAGTTAGATAATATATTAAAACTTCAGGACAGCATGTCCTTATAAAACCACAGAGCCCTAATGGCTCTGATAGAAGCTATGCCCTAATCTGCTAGGATATTGTATAGAGCCAAATGCTTATACAACAAATAGTCACCTAACATTTGCTACTATCTAGCTGCTAGCTATTGCATTACAGAAATGTATAAGCACATTATTTCTAAATCTGTACTTGAGAAATAACACTATTACACCACAAGTGGTTATTATGACAATACCTATAGTAGTAACAACTAAAAACCCCAAAACTGATAGATCCATACAGTGTTCAAAGACATGGGAAATAACTTTACTACATATTCCTTGTCAACACAACTATTGCTGATAAATTGTAGTTATCCTTTACTACCTGTTTACAGTATATATTGTTACTTTAGTCTAGCTATATTTCCAATACCATCTTATCACAAAGGCTGCTTATTTTTTATACATTTTCTTCAATTCACATTGTCACACAGCACCCTTTAGTGGAGCTATCTGTACCATATGGATCTTTACACCTACTACAGAGTATATGACCTTTCTTAGGTTTTTTCGTACAAGTAGGGAAGTTAGCACATGTCTCACGAACTAAGAACATATTAAATCACTGATTAGTACTAAATAGCTGCTAATAGTAAAGATGGCTTCTAGTGAACTGAGTATTTGTGAATATTTCTCAGTCTCAGTAGAGCAAGGCCAAGTGCTTGCTTTTTTATAATATTTGGAATTAGGAAAATCTACCCCTTACCATACCAAACAGTGGTATGTGTTATCAGAAGAATGCAAGTCCTAGTTAAGGGGGTTTAGAGGTTTTTGGGGGTTTTGGAGGGGGTTTTGAGAGGAGGGGGTTTTTGAGAGGGTTTTTGAGAGGAGGGGGTTTTTGGAGAGGGTTTTTTAGAGGGGGTTTTTGAGGAGGGGGTAGGGGGTTTTGGGGGTTTTTGAGAGGGGGTTTTTGAGAGGGGGTTTTTGAGAGGTGGGTTTAGGGAAGGAGGGTTTTGGAGGTTTTGGAGGGGGTTTTTGAGAGGGGGTTTTTGAGGGGGTTTTTGAGGGGGTTTTTGGAG